>CM034155.1:592210065-592330547 GCA_019776745.2 Taxus chinensis
GTGTCCAATTTTATTTCATAGCATTCCAAGATTGTTCAGACAGAGTTCAAGTTCATCTTTGCATTTCTATATCAAAAAATAGAATTTTGCTAGTCATCACAGTTTCATCCATCTGTTATCTGGATTATGAAAGTTTTTAAGATGTCAACGTGTTCGAATTGACAAGCTGACTTGGTCATATTGGTTTGCAGAACAAGTCAAAGGATTTAATGTGTTATTTCCTATTTTTAAAATGCATCCCCGCCCCACTGTCCTTTTCTCTCTCTTTCCTCTTTCTCTATAAATGATTTTGTTGGTGGCATTGTAAAAAATAAAGAATTTTTGGAAAAAGGCTATAAGATGGAATTTTGAAAAGAAAAGTAAAACTTTGTATTTTCAATCTGTTGAGAGAAGGAATATAAGAGACGTATTTTACAAACTTTGTGTTTGAATTTATCTCTTGAATTATGTATTGTTCTTGATTTCCAATGCCTTAGATGTTCCTTTAAAATTCCATTTTAATCACTCTCTGAATTTCTTCTTCCAAGTTTATTAGTATTTTGTCTCGTGTTATTATCTTCGGATCTATGTTTTCAAAGGAGAAAGCACGGGTTTCATTCATTATTTCCTTATGTAAGTAAAAAAGTGGGTTAGCATGCAACATTCAAAATAGGGAAATAAACACATTAAATCCTAAACTAACACCAATAATTCTCTTACCTCGGATTGATCAATGATAGAAGAGGGAGGTGAAGAATACCTACCTGCACTTACCCATAGGTATATCCTCCTTCTTTTAATGGACTGATTTGCTCCTTGGATGAATGGTTGAATGCTTTTGATTTTTGGATTTATTTTGGAAGCACTTCCCCTGGATGAAATGAATGATTTTTTCTTGATATGGGATGCTATGGAGATTGATAATTTCTTAGAGATTTTGGCAGCATATACTTGGCAATTGTTCTAAAGGTTGTGTGCATGGAGGGTGGCACCACTATTTATAACTAGAAGATGGATAAATGGAGGGTTGAATTAATCCATGTAGGATTAAATAATTGGTGAGTAAAATTCATGAGAGTGGAGAGTTTTTCTATATTTATAGGAGTTCTATATTTTATGAGAATCCTCTATTGAATTAAATTTCAACAGAATAGTGTATATTTATTTGAAATATTTGAAATAAGAGGGAAGAATGGAGAGAGGCTTCTAGAATAGAAGCTTCTAGATTTAGAGGGTCATGTAGCTTGTATTTAGATGGGATTAATTATGTTTAATAGGATGATTAGATGGAGAAACTAGTTATAGAGTAGGCTTAAATAGGTGGTAGGTGGGTGAGTATTTTTAAATTGCCTAGAAAATAATTAATGAGGATTTAGTTAATTGTGATGAATAAAATATTAACGATGTATTAATATTTCTAATATGTAATGGAATTATGGAATAGATAATAGAAAATACATATATAATTGAATTATTACATGGCGATAATAGGGATGGATTACCTAGTATGATGAACATATTATTTGCTAAATGACCATATTGAAATTCAACATGTCTACATTTTGCCCCTCTTTGAAGTGTTATTACGGAGTGATGACAGTCCCTAACAATATGTCCAAAGACATGAAATGAAAAAAAATTCCAGAAACTTACTAGGACAATTCCTTGTATTTAGCTGCTTGATGGTCTTCTTGTGTCCTTGATATGTGAAAGCACCCTAAACTCTACAAAGAAAATAACATGACATAATCTAAGGGAGGAAAACACTATTATCCATCCATAGCGAATAGCTTTACAGTCTAGGAATGTATAAAATCTATAATGGAAAGCTTAATTGAATGTTAACTAACATGAATGTAAATAAAAAACTAGCTAAAGAATACCTACTTAATATATTGAATCGCTAAACTAACAAAGACCTAAATATATTTAAGAGGGAAATCAAATTGGGTATTGTTGCTACTTCAAGAGAGATGAGATTGGCCTCTTCAACAATGACTACATGTTAATTTTGAATATCCATATACTAACCCCATTGAAGACTTGGAGAAAAAGATTGAGCTTGACTCTAAATCATATTTCGTTATATGAGATGCAATTCAAAGCATGGTGTAAAGTATAAAGGTTTGCGGTTAATCTTTTTTATAGTTTTTCACTTTTAGGAAAACTAGTATTTTGGTGCATATGGAAGTGAAAGCACAAATTAGATTAGAAGGTTTGCTAATCCTGATTAAGGATTGCTAATCATGATTAGTGAATTAATGAGTTATTAGGATGTGAGGAGCTTTAATCAACCACTTAGTGTCAATTAGGAGGCTAGGATAAGATTTTGAAGCCTTGCTAAGATGTTGTGGAGGAAATTGGGGTGATTTATGAGTGTTTGGAAGATGGTTTTAAGTCAATAGTAGGGTATATTGACAAAAACCATGGAAAAATAGGCTAAATTAGCTAATAATCATTAATTGTCTGTTTGGAAGAGGAATTTAATTTATGATTCATAGTAAAGTGGCATCCTGAATGTGAAAGAGGATAGGTAATAAACAAAGCACTGTTGATTAACCAAAAGTGGTACGAAATATTAGTTAATTAGTGAGAAATCACTAATTATAATGGAATTGGTAATAATGAGAGTGATTAGTTTGCATTTGGAAATAAGATTGCAAAAATGGAATTTAGATGTCTACACCAAGCAATAATGGATTCTAACAAAAGATGCAGAGGAAAATAAGTTGTGCTCTAAATTTGAGATATTTTTATCATTGGAATCAACTTGAAAATGCAAAAGAGTTTCTAGTCACAAAGGGGCAAAACTGGCTATTTTAAATGGAGTCTGACTGCAACAAAAATCAGATCATTACAAATAGAATAATCACCTCAGCAATCAAAATTGGCATAAAATGAAATGCATTTGGAAGGAGAGTATATGGTCAAAATATTAAGTAATTTGGTCTGTGGAGTATCTTAGAATGAGAAATATGGTTTTTGGCTAACTAGGGAAAAGAATGACTTTTCCAAATGAAATTTTCTTTGTGGATTAAAAATAAAATGAAAGTAATTTTGGAGAAAAACACTTGGTCAAAATTTGGCAGAGGTTTTCCCACGATAGGATGTTGGATGATGAGGATAAGGATTAGTTGTTGGATTGATTTGGATGAGGGGATGTTAGTTGGATGTGAGATGATTTAGGGATATTGATCGATTGATTGGATAAGATGAGGTTAGATAGTTAATTAGATGATGATGATGATAAAAGGGGGTGTGCTACCATAAAGTGTCCACTGATATCATGATTAGTAATTGTGATTAATGTGGCATAAAGAAATATGCACAAGAGCATAAAAACTGAGGTGACTGAAATGCTAAATGCATGTGTCCTCATATCTTCAGATAGATTAATATTACAAAAGGTCCTCATATCATTGGATTGTGCACAATAATAAGAAATAAAAGCGGCCTCATATCATCTGCCAAAATGTAAATACAGTAAGCAAAAACACACATTTTAAAAGAATTTTTAAAATTGTTTATGATTTTTTTAGTTTTTTACAATTTTTTACTTTTGTATGTTTTTTTAGTTTTGTATAGTTTTTTGAATTTTTTACAATTTTTTTAGTTTTTTACAATTTTTTACTTTTGTATGTTTTTTTAGTTTTGTGCAGTTTTTTGAATTTTTTGAATTTTTTGAAGTTTTTACGATTTTTAAACTTTTTTACAATTTTTTTATTTTTTTTACGATTTTTTTAGTTTTTACGATTTTTTGAAGTATTTTACGTTTTTTTAGTTTCATACATTTTTTTTTAAATTACGATTTTTTAGTTTTTTACAATTGTTTAGTTTGTATGATTTTTAGTTTTGTATGATTTTTTAGTTTTGTACGGTTTTTTTAAGTTTTTTTTATTTTTTTTAGTTTTTTACAAGATAAGAGGGAGAATTCAGCGGAGACATGGTGAAAAACAAACACACGAGAGGGGAAGAGGACAGGTTCTCGAATTTTTTTAAGGCATAGCGGCGGGTATAAAAGGGGTTAGGGTCTCTCAGGGCAAATCATTTTCACTGCGCATAGTTAAAAATGAGAGCTCGTGAGAGGACGTGATGGCATACGATAGGATTGCAGACCATTGAGTGAACGTCGTGAGATCTTACCAGCAACCAGCAGGGCCTGATCCACCATTGAGTGCTTTAAAATTATTTTCATAATTTATTTACACGTTTTTGATGTTTTTTAGGGCTTTATTAGGTAGTTAGCGTCAAAGTTAGCACAAAGGCACACAGTTTTGCGCATATGCATAATAAATGGTGCATATGTGGTAAATTGTAGTGCGTATGTGGCGAAAGGGCAGAAGGGATAGGTTTTAGCGTATATGCAAAAAGGAGGGGTAGGTTTTAGCACGCATGAGGAAAGGAGGGGTAAGTTTTAGCACATTTGATAGGTTTTAGCGCTTTTGATATGGTTTAGTGCATTTGTGGACTAAAGTAGCGCATTTGTGGCTAATGTGAAAGATGAGATTAGTTTAATAGTTGAAAATCCACAATACCTTTTCACTTGTGTAATAATCATCCAACCAACTATGCGGAATGGGAAAGGGGGATTAAATAATATTTCAGCTAGTCCTTCTCAACTGGGTCTTCCTTCTCCTTGTGCTATTTTTTTGTCAATACTTCTTTAAGTAGATTCTCAAACTATTTCATCCTTCCCAACTACCGCCTTAGTGGAGGTTGTCAAGTCTAAATTAAATGTTATGTTAACATACATTAATAAGTGGAAATATAAATGTGCACAACATAATAAAAGTAAATAACAACATAAAAAAAATTACACAGTGACACCATATGTAACGTGGAAAACCCGTAAATGGGTAAAAAACCACAGAAGAATAATTCGCTATAGAGAAACATTTTACAACCTAGTCCAATAACTCCTCCCTCACTTGTACTCTATGTATTTACCCAAAATCCAAATGATTCACGTGATTTTGAATATGACGTAAAGCCATATTTAAATAACCCGAAGGTTTATGTCCATATTAAGTGACGGGGCACACTCAATTTAATATATAGTTAGCTAATTAATAACTAACAAACCTAATATAAAGTTTATATTTCAATAATAAGAATATAAAATATTCTATATTATTTAACTATAAACTAAATATTACGATGCACTTAATATTATAGTTCTAACACTACCCCTTAATATTAAGTGGGGATCTATATGCCAACATTACTTGTTTGTACAACAGGATTTACAAATCCATAAACCCTAAATATTTAGGATATCACATGTACTTTTGATAGAATTATAACACCTTCATCATGCTCAACTTACCTTTTGGTACAAAAGGATTTGGAATCCATAAATCAGACACATGATTTAGGCTAAGCATGATTTATGAGACTACATCTCATCGTTTCTTGTGGAAATATTCTTATACTACATCTCTAGGAGCCTTTTATAACACAAGGACCTCCTTTACAAACATATGCACACTGGACTATATTTTTCCCGTAAACTCTATCATTTTACTTTAGATCATACAAAATCTTTTACAAATGCTTTTAAACTAGAGTAGAAGTATAGAGGAGAAGGATTCAATCAATCAACTGACCATTAGGAGGTGACATTTTATGCACACTCCCCCTCAATGGTACCTCTGAAAGGCCAATCATTGCACACACTTGCAATATTTTATAACACATAATGGCTTGTAAACATATCTGGAATACAATATTCAGTCGAACTAGAGATCTCTATCACCGCAGAGAACCTTCTCTTGGATAACATGTTTCATTCTTTGATGTTGTACTAGATTCTTTAGCAAGAATAATACAACTCTAACCACCACATAGAAGAGGAATACTTATTTTAGCTTCCATGTGTATCTATTCCAACACCTGCTTCAGCCACATGGCTTCTTTGTTACTTCCATTGTACTTCTCTACCTCAGTAGAAGAAATGGATATTGTTGGTTGCTTTTCTTGTTTCAAGTAATGGTTCCTGCACCAAAAAACTTGAACACATATCCAGTATATTTTATATCTAAAACAAAATCAACATGGTTAGAGTCACAATATCCATATAAACATCATAATAAGCATATAAATATAAATTATTATTGATTTCACTTTTAACCATCTGTAAAACTTAAACACTAGTTGTATAACAACTAACATAACAACATGTTTAACAGCTAACCATGTCAAAAAAATGTTGAAAAAATTCAACATACTATTCATGTAGAATATATATTAAATGCAATCAGTATTGGACGCCTTCAATACAAACACAAAGGCATCCCCAAGTGTCTTTTGATATGCAAATAATAATATTTTAGTTTCACGTACTAATAAATGTTTAAAAAAAACATATATATCTTGTATTATCTTATTTTAAGCCTTTACAAATAAGATAAGACTTATTAGATAACATATCTAAATAGATAGTCAAATCATTCAAGAATAATCACAATATTCACTGAAAACATAATCTGTTAACTGTGGATATTTCTCATAGAGTTTGCTTCAAAATATGACATGTAAGCACCTTTCAATACATTCCATAAGCTTATATATGTCATAAATGATCAATTTTTCACGCAAAAATATGAACACAGTTCTATTTTTGAATAAACTATCATAAAATGAAGTAAAATTTTAAATATAAATATAATTCATTTTGTGTATGTTTTTAGTTGTTGCTATTCCTAGTTTATTTTTACTAACTCATCTGAGTTAATTATGGAAAAAAGAAAAAAAACAACTCCTTTTTCCAACATTTTAGAAAATATACTTTTTATTTAGAAATAATTTATAAAGCTATTATATTAGCACTATGATTATTCTCATTATCATCATCATTATCATGATTTTGATTTGATTTATTCCATTTCTGATTTTTGAAATTTGACTTGTTTTTAAATTTACAAACCTCTTTCTTATGTCTAATTTTCCCATAGTTATGACATTTACCATCCGAACTATCTTTTAAGTTTCCTAGTTTCTTGTTTTTACTAGGAGTTTTAAAAGTTGATTTTTGATTCTTCTTAATCCTATAATGTTTACCTTTCACTTTTTGAGCAAGAAGTGCATGTGTGGAATTTTCTTTTGAATCAAAATCAGTCATAACCTGATCTTCCTGAACCAGGAGATTACTAAGGGTTTGAAAATTTGAAATGTCTTATTTGGATTGATATTTTGAATTCAAAATTGAAATGAAATTTCTAAATTTTTCATGAATATTTAATTGGATATAATAAACTAGAGCAATTTAAAATGAATCAAATTACTGTCACATCCATCTAATTGTGACTTAATATTTTTTATTTTTGCTAAATAATTAATCACTTTTTCATCTCCCTTCATGGGAGTTGTCATAAGCTCTAAAACCAATTTAATATTTTTTGATAAATGCGTACCTTTGTGCATTGACTCCAATTGTGTCCAAGCTTCACTAGGTCTCTCTAGATTTTTGATATGAAGCAGAAAATCATCCTATACGCTTTGCAAGATAATGGACATCACCTTTTGTACTTTCTGTTGATATGTGGTGATGTTATCGGTAGTTGCATGTCTTCTAGTAGGATCTCTCTTTGTTCCATTTACAACTGCCCTCAATTTGTTAGCCATGAATTCTTCATTCAATCGAATCTTCCAAATATTGTAGTTATTTCCATTCATAATATGAGATTTATCAATTGAAAATTGATGAGACCCCATTTGTGAGTAAAATATAGATAAAAAAATAATTAATAAACAAGGATTAAAATAAGAGTTTTTTTATAGAAATTCCCCCTATCGTATTTTAATCCTCATAATCAATCATGATCAATTTTACGCCACATAAGGAGGTCATGTTAAGTAAAACATCTATACATGCAAAAATTATAACGATATCAAAAATTAAATTGAAATGTGAGTGAATTTTTTTTAGTTATGCAACAACTTATGACGAAAAAGTATCGTCATATAGGAATGTATCACTAGCAATCGTATGTGTATAATGCAATGTGAACGCCGAATGGTATAAGTTATTTGATTTATTGGGATAAGTTAAACATTGAAAGGTTATAAAAAAATGATAATTTTATTACTTTTACAAAACTAATTTTTATAATTTGTCTATATTTTTGTAAGAAAAAAATAAACAAATAATTCATACATTTTAAAAAATATTTATTTACAAAAAAAATTCGAGCTCTTGCTCCATATTAGGTTGTTATTTCGATCAACTCAACGAGTTTATCACCGAACTAATTTAATTTATAACTACCAGTGATATATAAATTATGCCATCGAACCATATATTATATCACATTTCAATTTACAATTTAAATCAACAACCAATTATATATATATATATATATATATATATATATATATATATATATATATCAATCACACTATGTATTAAGTGTCATTTAATTTGACATACTAAAATGCAAAATACTATAAATAACTATATATCAAGCGTTCTAACAACTTGATTAAAAAATAAACATACCATCGTTAGGAAACTCACATGCCAAATAATTTAACTAACCACCTAGCAAATTTACATGTATTCTACCATCATACTAGTTAGTAATAATGGTGCGGCAGCCACATATAAGGCAAAGCTTTATTAAATTTTATTAAAAAAAATATGTGCATAAAGAGGACACATTAAGTCAAATGAGCATAAGTAAACTATGGTCCATGAGATTTGACGTGGTTATTATTAAAATATATATGGGAAAATTTTTACTTTAGAATTAATTTCTAAAGTGAAATGTCTAAAGATGAGTATCATCTATATAGAGTAAAAATTTGTTCCAAAACATATGCTTTTCTAGAATTAAAAACTTTTACATAATTAAAAAACATCATATATGGTGTGTGAATCACCAATGTGTCTATATTACAAGCAAACCCTCACCAAATTTAATATATGGATTACAGTTAAGAATTCATGGTTTGACATGTTTTAATATACATGGCTAAATAAATGTAAAAGTTTAGGATTTAATATGGTATGTAGTAAGGGGTAAGCAATAGTTTAGAATTAAATTATTATTTTACAACACCCAAGACCCCTTCCAAAATGACATCTCCTTCACCAATAAAAAATTTGAATTTGTTATTTTCATGGAGAGTTGTGTCTATCTGAGAGACCTTTCATTTACCCTTAGATTTTATTATAATTATATAAACCATAACAATGGAAATATATAGATTTATATAAAATTATATATTTTATAAAATATGAATATTTTATAAAACTATATAAATATTTTGTATAAAATAAGTACGGAACTCATTTTGGAATGTAAAATATGGTTTCACATTTCAAAATGTAAAAGCAATATTACCAGAGACAAGGGTTTTTATTTCAACCAATGAAAAAAATCAAAGAGCCTATTTTCTCGAATATTGTCTCTTGTTCACTTAATTTTCAGTTGGATTTGTTTACTTCCCCTTTTTATTTCCTTGAATTCCTGCAAAATTATATAAAACTAAATATAAATTTTTCAAAGATCTAAAAAACTTAACTTAGTTTTAGGTTTGGTAATTCTCAAAATAAAATTCTTTCCACGTAGTTGAAAATCCACAATATTTCAAATATTTCAACTACATTAGGATTAACATACATTAATAGGTGGAAATATAAATGTGCACACCATAATAAAAATAAATAAAAACATAAAACAAATTACATAGTGACACCGTATGTAATGTGGAAAACCCATAAATGGGTAAAAAACCACGGAAGAATAATCCACTATAGAGAAACATTTTACAACCTGGTCCAATAACTCATCCCTCACTTCTACTCCATGTATTTACCCAGAATCCAAATGATTCAGGTGATTTTGAATATGACCTAAATCCATATTTAAATAACCCGAAGGGTTATGTCCATATTAAGTGATGGGGCACACCCGATTTAATATATAGTTAGTTAACTAATAATTAACAAACCTAATATAAAGTTTATATTTAAATAATAAGAATATAAACTATTCTATATTATTTAACTATAAACTAAATATTATGATGCACTTAATATTATAGTTCGGGAATTAGATGTAGGGATTAACATGGGTTGAGTGACTGTGTGAAGGAGGTGTTACCTCCAGTTAAGGTGAGGCATCAGCGATCGACGATCTTGTAGTACCTATTAGGGGGCGATGATCTAGAGGTGAAGGAGGATGAGGCATCATTATTACATGTATTAGGGTTATTGCATGTGGCGAGGATGTCTATTATGCATGTGGATCAGATTTCGCTAACAACATTGGTAGAGAGATAACACTCAGAGACTAGTACATTTTGGTTTCCAATAGGGGAGATAACAGTGAGTTTGGGGGATTTAGACAAGATTTACCATCTATTGATGGAAGGGGAGCCAGTGGTGTGGCAGAGATCGAGGCCTGGGGCTAGGTTGAGATTGCTTTTAGATGTGGTGGGAGCTCCTCATGATGGGATGTAGATATAAAGCGAGTACTATTGTGTTCATTGATTTTCTTTATTTTATTCCCAGACAGTGAAGGCTATTATTTCATTATTGGATTTTCAGACATCGTGCATACAATGTGGCAAGAGGAGACAATGTTTGAGTGAGCACCAAAAATTCTAGCGCGATTATATCACGACTTGCATAGAGTGGCCTATGGTGGAGGGGGGAGTATTGGAGTGGGGTTCTTATTACAAATATGGAGTTATGAGCATATTGTTGTAAGGAGTCCTATTGGGATTTGAGAGCAGCGCTAAGAGGGGGAGCCGTCTGTGTATGGTGGGCAGATGATCAGGGGAGACATGAGCATTTAGCTGAGCTAGACTGGTATCATCGATGCATTGATGAGTTAGAGGTGGGTGATATTATTTGGCAGCCATACCATTGGTACGAGGTGTGGGAGGGAGATTATAGACATTTAGATAGGCTTCTGACATCATATTATATAGTTAGAGGCCAGCCCTATATAGTGAAGTGATACCAGTCAGATCGGGTATTATGACAGTTTGGTATAGTACAGGGTATTCCTGCCAGTTGACAGATATTTTCTTAGACCACATGTGATACGGGTGCGTGGGAGAATTGATTCCAGAGGTAGTGGCCAAAGCTATTTTAGATTACGTGTCATTGATTCCATGGGCAGCACTAGCAGCAGAAGGGGATCCTAGGACTGTACATGGTTATGAGGAGTGGTGGGAAAACATCAGGCCTATGAGATTGACATTTCATGTTAGTAGGATGAGATTTTTACATAGTCGTCATCAGTTATACATGGGAATGCCCCAGGGATAGAAACTAGTGGTGCACCAGCCACAATCACAGGGACATGAGGAGGCTCAGAGGGCACTTCCCGTTATTATTTTAGGATGGGTTCCAGGTTAGCATCTAGCAGCATAGTTACTGGTATAGAGCGTAGAGAAGTAGGATTTAGATGGCATGGAGGTGGATGTTATGGCATGGAGGTGGATGTTATGGCATGGCCATCTCATATAGGTATACATGTTGATATAACAGGGTCCTTAGGTACAGGTGGGTTAGGATGGGGAGGATCGTGGGATGGAGGTGTTGATGGATTTGTAGATGGAGGGGTGGGAGGATCAGGAGATGGTCGGGCTGGTGGATTAGGAGATGGAGGTGTTGATCTACATGCACGTATATAAATTTTGGAACAGGAGGCCCGTGCTCAAGTCATGGAAATAACAAGGTTACATGCGATATGTGTATCTCGGTTGCGAGAGATGTGAGATTTATGGCGGGAACTTGGTGCATTGATGGTGGTGGTTGATCATAGGGAGACGAAGATTGGGTAGCTACAGGGGGAGTTGTCTTAATAGAGTAGGAGTGGGACCGTGTTAAATGTCGTCGAAACAAATATTATGTTGAGAAGGAGGCTTACAAAGTGAGATATGGTATTTTGGATACAACTATAGGGGGTAGTGGGACATAGGGTTTCTCACAGGCAGAAGAAGTAGTAGCAATAGACCCAAGTTCATCATAGAGGTCAGGGTGGATGGGTCCGCCAGCCATAGTGTCATTATATTAGTATTAGGATGTGATGGAGGAGTTGCATTATTATGGGGGTATTGTGACACAGGAGTGGTCGGATGCGATGCATTACATAGAGCATGTATCACGACAGAGAGTAGGAAAAATACCTAGACGATCCAAGACTTTTGGGAGCACTAGGAGTGTTGCACATCTGCCACTAGTGGGGGAGGATATTGAGAGTTAAAAACATTAATGAGTGCCATTGTATTGTATTATATGTATTTTAATGATTATTTTGATGACCGGGATGCTCATATTTTTATGTATATATAGATGATCGATTATTTTGATGACAAGGATGGTCACATTTGTGATGTATATATGGATGATTGATGATATATGAGTACCATTTTTGGATGTATATGGTTATATACATGATATGGACATTATCATACATTTTGTTATTTTGTTAGTTTTTGAGATATGGATGATGTTTCTCATGACAATGTTTATTTGATGATATATTTCTTTGTGATGGATCTTGATATGGTTATATTTATGGTTATGATGTCGATGATAGTTGATTATGGTGATGTATTAGATGATGTAGATTGATTTATTTATGGAGTATGGATATGGATTAGATGATGTTTGTTTTGTGATTAAATGATTATGTGTATGGATTAGATGATGTATGTATAGAGTTTTGATGTATATTGGTGTATTTTTATGAGATGTTAGATTACTATGGCTATGTTGATTTTTGATGATAATGGATATGAGAAATGATGATGATGATGTATATAGGATATTGGTTGTAGCTCTTATGTTTCTTTGTCGTGATGTGAATGTAGCAATAATATCTATGATGATTTTATGTGATGTGATGATAACATATTGTGTAGATAATTTATGGATGATGATATAATTTGGATAATGAGTAAGATGTGTTTTAAAATTATGGTTAGATGTTTTTATTTAATTGATGATGATAGCATGTGATAGGTGTGATGTGATGTATTGTCATCTTAGATGTAGATAATGCTTAATGTGTTTGATTTTTATATACAAATAACTAGATGATGGTGTTGTTTTCTTATGTAAGTGTTTGATAGTGGTATTTACATATGGGGTAGGTGCAAGATGTTTTTATAATGTATACTAATATTTACAGAAAAATTATGGCACAAAATATAGCGATATGGCAAAGAAAAAGAGGAGTTTGTAGAGGAGAGGAATGAGTGATAATGAGAGATAGGGGGATGGAGACAAATGTAAGCCTCAGGATATTATAAGGGTTGTATTTCTTGACACTTGACTTAGAATCCTAGAAATATGTTTTCTAGAAGAGGACTGTGGATAATGCAACATTGGATGGGATCGGGATAGATACTCCTAATCATAATAGATCCTTTAATTTGTAGGGAATATTAGAAGGAGTCTAGAGTTAGAGAATGGATAAGGTGGATTGGGATGATCATGTAAATAGGGACAACACCATGGTACTTTCCCAAGGTGCCACCGAAATGGTTTTCATTGTTGGATGGTTTTATTTTGGAGTAGTAAGTATTTTAGGCATAAAAGTATCAGAGATGCATGATATTCATGGGCTATTCCAGCTCATATCCATATGAGTAGTAAGATTATAAGCACCTGAGCTGAATTTAGCTATGAAGACATATGGTCCGAGCTAGTTATGTTTGAAGTTTCCTTTCTTTTCACAATCCGCATTATTATTGTGCTGATTTTATTTGAGGACTAGGTCATAGACTTCAAACTTGCGGTATTTTATGCGCTTGTTATAATGTCGGTGGAGGTGGTTTTGGTAACCTTTAAGATGGTCTAGGGCTTGAAGGTGTTTCTCATCAATAAGTTTGAGTTCTTGAAGGTGATGGAAATGATAGTCTTCTTCATCGATGAGGTGTTCGAGGGAAATGCGTAAGGATGGGATTTCGATCTCAATGGGTAGAATTGTTTCAGTACCAAAAACAAGGGAGTATGCGGTGGCACTAGTGGGAGTGCAGATGGAGGTGTGATAGGCCCACAAGGTGGGATATATTTACATGTGTCCATCTTGTCCTGCTTGATTCATAATTTTTCCAAGAATGCGCTTTATCAATGTATTATATGCTTCATATTGGCCATTGCCTTGTGGATAACAGAAGGGGTAAAAAATTTGAGTTTAATGTGGAATTGGTCACAAAGTTCACGAAATTCTTGATTTTTTAAGGATTTTCTATTTTCCGTAATGAGAGCGGATGGAATACTGTAATGATAAATGATGTGATTAAGGATAAATTTGGATATTTTTTTTCCAATGAAATAGGTGAGCAGCATGGCTTCGACCCATTTAGTGAAGTATTATCTTGCAGTAATAATAAACTTGTGACCATCGGAGGAAGTGGGGTTTAATTTTCCCATGAGATTGAGACCTTAGGTAGAAAAGGGCCATGGGGTAGTGATGGGTCGTAAGGCTTGGGATGGCACATGGATGAGGTTGGCATGTTTTTGACATGGGACACATTTACGGACATATGAACATGCATATTTTTCCATGCTTGACCAATAATAATCGGTTCGTGACAGTTTCTTCGCTAGGGCCATGCCATTAGTGTGAGCACTGTAAATTTTCGTGTGAGCTTTCTGAAGTGTTGATTCAGCCTCTTGGTAATTTAGATATCGTAATAGAGTTCTGTCAAAAAAATTATGATATAGGGTATCGCCAAGGATGGTGAAGCGAGAGGCTCATTGAATGAATGATTTGTGATGGCTACAAGGGAGGTTGGGTGGAAAAGTGTGGTCATGAAGATAGGAATAGATGTCATGGTACCAAGGGGAATTGGGACCAAAATTCTCACAAACCATCTCCGACTCAGGGGTATCATATGTTGGGACCATTAACTGTTCGACCAAAAACTAGGAGTTTGATGCATTTGAGGGCATTTCCAAAAGTGCAGAAATTGTATCCATTGCATTTTTTGATTTATTATTGGTGCGAGGGACCTACTCGAATGTAATATGTTGGAAGTAGGTCTTAAAAATTTCAACCATCTGCTTGTAGGGAACCAATATTTCATCTTTAGTGGCATATTCATCATTAACTTGTTTAATTATTAATTGTGAATCACTAAAGACATTGAGATTTTGGATATTCCATTGGATAACTATTTTTAATCTAGAAAAAAGGGCTTCATATTCAGCTAGGTTGTTAGTAAAAAGGAAAGCAATTCGGAAAGCTTTAGGAATTAATTCACCTTAAAGAGTGATAAAAAAATGCCTGCTCTCGAGCCATGACATGTGAAAGAGCCATCAAAGTATAAATTACACGTATCTGATTCTATAATAGTACATATGAATTCATCTGGAAACCAAGTGGTGAGTGGTGTAGAATCAGGGATTGGAGTGTCTTCCAATTGGTCAACTATAATTTGTCCTTTAATAGCTTTTGAATTAACATATTCGATGTCAAATTCACTCAAGATCATAATCCATTTAGCCATTCATCATGTTAGAACCAATTTAGAAAGTAGATATTTGAGTGGATCAACTTTAGCTATGAGCTTGATGGTATTATTGAGCATGTAATGGCACAATTTTTGAGAGGAAAAAACGACGACAAGACAATATTTTTCCATGGGAGTATAATTAATTTTATAGGTAGTTAATGTTTAGCTTAAATAATAAATGGCTTGCTCTTTTCCATGATTATTGTGTTGTGCTAAGAGAGCTCCCAAGGCATGTTGAGTAGCTGATATATAGAAAAGAAACAACATTCCATGTGTAGGAGGTACTAATACTGGAGGGTGAATTATATATTCCTTGATTTTATCAAAAGATGTCTGGAATTTTTCGTTCCAATGAAATTCAGCTCCCTTCTTAAGTAGATGATGAAATGGATGGAATTTTTTGGCTAGTTGTGATATAAATATTTGGATGGCTTGTATCTTTCCTTGTAGGCTTCATAGATGTTTCATATTTTTAGGTGGAGGAATTTTGAATACAACTTTGACTTTATCTAGATCAATTTTGATTTCATGCCTAGAGATGATAAAGCTGAGGAGCTTACCAGAAGTATCACCGAAAAAAATTTCTTAGGATTTAGGTGAACCTTATATTCCTGGAGTCTTTTGAAGATGCGGAGGAGGACTATGGGATGTCCTTAGCGATTTTTAGATTTCCCTAATATGTCTTCGACATAGTCTTCAATGATATCTTGCATAATATCATGAAATATGATAGTCATGACACGTTAGTAGGTGGCTCTAGCGTTCTTGAGTCCAAAGGGCATAACTTGGAAGTAAAATGTGCCCTAATGTGTAGTAAAAGTTGTTTTATGTTGATCTTCTTGGAAATTTTGATCTAATTATAGCCAAAGAAATTGTCCATAAGAGACAACATCTCGTGCCCTACTATAGAGTTGAAAATCATGTCAATATTTGGTAGTGGGAAATATCCTTTAAGGAAAGCTTTGTTGATATTGCGAAAGTCGGTACATATGCAAATACCCCCAGTTTTCTTGCATATTGGGATGCTATTATAAATCCAATCAGAGTAATCAATGGATCAGATGAAACTGACGTCAAACAACTTCAGTAATTCTTCTTTAACAAGAAGGGATTCCTTCTGATGCATGTTAGGTTGTGGAGCCTGTTTTCATGTGTGAAAGTGTTGAAGACTGTACACTAAGAGTTATGTACAATTTTTTTAGGCATAAATTTTTTTTTGGCCTCAAAAAATGCACCCGACATATCGGGAAACATGCTCTTCTCATATGGGCGAGTTTTTTGACCCATAGGTTTATGGGACAGGTTTTTCCCATGGTTTTGATACCCACGGTTTTGTAAAACTACTTAAGTAGTTGTTTATTTATATAGTCTTATGCATATGATAGATGTACAAGCAAATGTATTGCAGATGTGTTTTGAATTCGGGTGTGAATTCTGTAGAGTTTGTTGAGCATAGCTCCAAAAAGATCTGGGTATTGTATTGAGAGAGCGGTGGCTTGTAATAAAATCCGAGCAAGTGATTCTTGGTGGACGTAGCCCAAATTGGGTGAACCACGTTAAATACTGTCTCTTTGTGTTATGTTATTTTATTCTGTAATTTTATTTGAGATCTGTAATAATTTCTGCATATTAGTTTCTACTGTTGCGATTCTGTGATTATTCCGTATATTTTATCCCTTATTTCCTAACAATGCATTTTGCACAATTTTTGTTTAAATGGTTTAACATCTTTATGCATCACAAGATTATGGACCACTAAGGTGGGGTCAAGACCAAGCATATCCACATATGACCATGTAAAAATTCCTAAAAAATTTGGTGAGGAGTATAGTAAAGATAACTCATTCTTCTGTTGACAAGGATGCCCCCATTTAAGGATTTCGGGGTTTTCTTCAGTGCCAATATTTATGTCAATGGTTTCCTCAATCAATGATATAGAGCCTTCTTGGAATGTTTCAAGAGCTGGAAGAAGTTGATCCATTATTGGATCTTGGTCAAGGATTGAGGATTCTTGGAAGAATTCGACAAGGGGATTTTCCTTAGCAAGATGGCACAAGGAGTGGGTACGAATGTCCTTGGATTGAGATTGAAGAGGGAGGGGAGGCTCTTGTTCACCAAAGTAGGCATCATCATTCAAACATATTTGAAAACCCTTCTTATGATCGCTAACAGGTATATTGTCTCAAGTTCCGATGAACTCAAGAATCTTTTTGTCATTTTGAAATGAGTCAAGAGGGGCATGCTCTGATCATTGGTCCCATTGGATAAGTTGAGGATAAGTGAGGGTGACATTGATAGTGAGAACGAAAGTGTCATGGAATAAATTAGTGAAGGCAAGGTCATTATAGTACATATGAATGGAACTCATCTCGATATTGTTGATGACCTCCTCAGCTGTGTTGTAAGTATCACTAAGGTCACCGTAGATACTCTCACTGGGTGGTTAGTACCCAAGCTCATGACCATTGATGTTGGGGATAATGTTTGGAAGTTTGGGGATTCTTTGTTGGTTACAGCCTAGTCCTCATCCATAATAACCCATATGGGCCATCATCCTTTTGGGAGTGAAATATTTGTTGTTATAACAATAGGACCGTAAAGAATCATCAATGAGCCACATGGTGTCAAAGGGCTCAAGGTACTCATCAAATATATATCTAAAATGGATAAAGGTGGACAAGCCTAATGAATATGTTTACCTTTTATTATGACATATGTCAGGTCTGTCGTGTTGTTTGGGTGACAAGGGTAGTCGGTCAATACTGAAGGTTTGATACTTGCCGCACCCTTTCGGTTTTAATTTAAGGGGTGGAGTAGGTAAAAGGGGAGTGCGTGGAGATGGAGTAGGTAAGAGAGGGGCATATGATGATGAGGCATTGTATGAGGTGGATGGAAGAATTTAAGGTGAAATGTATAAGGTGGTAGATGATGATGGAGGTGATGTAGGTTGGGTGATAGGACATTAGGGTTCCCGATAGCTTTCTACTTCGAGTGCATAACAATATTGGAAGGGCTGAGGATCGTTGTGATGGTGATTTCTATAGAAACATGCTCGAATTTGAAACATTGATGAAATTTGGATTTTATGGCATGTATTTCATGGATCCATGGTCGGCCAAGCAATAAATTATATGAGAATTGAATGTCAACAACATGTACGAGGGTGGGGAGTACGACAAGCCTGACATTGATAGGAATATATATAGTGTCAACCAATGTATGCTCAGTATTATCATAAGGTTTGATAGTAATAATATCTTGTTTGAGATAAAACAGAGAATACCCTAACTGTTGGATAAGATTTAAGGTACAAAGACTAAGAGCATACTTGTTGTCTATTAGCACACGTTTAACACGAATATGTTTGATATGAACTTCAATATAGAGAGGAATATTATGTGTGGGACCATGTGGTGGAAGGTACTACTGAGTGAAGGTGAGTGGAAGCATTGGATAGGGATAGAGGTGAGTGATGAGGGATTGGAATTGTGTGGGGTCTATGTTGTTTGGAACACGTGTTTTTTAAAGGCTGTAGTAGAGGATATCTTTATGGATGGAGGATGTTTTAAGAATGTCTATAATCGATATTTGTGTGGGGGTTTTCTTGAGTTGTTCAATGATGTTATATTGAGGTTGTGGAATGGGATTAAAAGTGGATAGAGAGGCTACTTAGACCACCACACGGCTCCTTCGAGTAGTTACAACACACAGAGGGTTTTGTGATGGTGCTTTAACTTGAATGGTGGCTACTTGGTGTGGGAAGTGGCGAATGTGGCCAGCAAGTGACTCGTATTGGAAAGGTACTCGATGATAATCGATGTGGCTAGAATGAGGATTGGATGATTCATATTTGTTTCTAGACTTCTACTAACCCTGATTAGAAGCATGAGTCTGACCATGATTACGAAGAGGATTTTGATAGATCCCAAGCTTATGATTTTGAGAGGAAGTGGATGCATTGTCTTCAATTTAAATTTCACCTCAGTCAATTAGGTCTTGGATATAATTCTTTAATTTCATACACCTATGTATGGCATGACCCTTGATTTTATGGTATTTGCAATAATCGTTCTCCTTAAACCACAAAGGTTTAGGTCAACACTCATCAATTGATTAATTTTGAGGGAAAATGACCATATTGGAAGAAATTAGTTTATCAAGGATCACTTCCATAGACTCACCAAGTGGGGTATATGCTCATCGCTTAGAGTCTTGGGTAGACTGGGTTTGACCTTTAGGGACATATATTGCAGCCATTGTGTGGACATGTTGGATATTTTTGGTTTTTGTTATGCCATCACCAATAACATTTGTATTCTTGTTAAAGTACTTAGGTTTCTCAGATATGGAGGGTTGGTTAGATTGATTATGATTATCATGGGAATATACTTTGATAAAGCCTTTTGCAACAAGGGATTTTTCAATTTACATTCCTTTTTCAATAATGTCATCAAAAGTATTGGCGCAATGGAAGGCTAGTTCTTGATGGAGATTGGAGACAAAGATAATGACTAGTTATTTTTCTAGGATGGGCCATGTGATTCGACTAGTAAGGGCTCAATAATGTTGTAAGGAGGATGAAAATATTTCTCCATTACATTCCTTGGTATTGTACAAGTTAATCATCATGACATCATGTTCCATGTTATACGAGAAGTGTTTGAAAAAAAATTCAGATAGGTCGGTGAATGTAGTAACATAACCTTTGGGTAAACGAAGGAACCATTCTAGGGTCAGAACACCTAAGCTTCGTGAAAATAGTCTTAATAAGTAGGATTCATTGTAAGCGACTTCTTGGCAAATCATATAAAAATCCTTAACATGCTTGCAGGGATCACCTTTTCCCTTATATTTTTCAAATTTAGGTGGTTTGAAATAAGGTGGAAAAGAGACCCATAAGATGTCATAGTCAAAAGGATAGAGACATAGTTCCTCAAATTTATATTATTGTCCTTGTGTGCTGAGCTGCAACCCTTGAAGCGTTTCCTTCATGGATTTCACTTCCTACTCCAAGGTTGGTTCTAGAGGATTGACATGTGGTGGATTAAAGTTTGGCTGAGAGTGTTGGGATCTGTGATCATTGGATGGTTTTGGTCCAATTTTAGAAGCTAATTAAGCAATCTGATTACTCATTTGATGTAGTTGGGACAATACAACTTCTTTGGATATATTAGGTTTATTGTCTCTGCCATCCCTTCCATATGTGGCATGCCGATTGTTTGAATTATGACAATGGATGGATAGTGGTATTTGTCCAATACCACCACTTTCATCGTGAATTAGATTTTGGAGTTCGTCGTGAGTGTAGTTAGAAGGAAGTTTTGCCCCCATGTGATATAATTGAAGTAATCAGGAATCTTTATTTTTCTCAACAAAATGATTAAGCATTTCTCGTCTTCTTCCTTATGTATAATATGTGATTGAATTATCATCACTACTAATTTCTAGCATTGTCTCCTCATCTTCTCCTCAAGTACGGTTTTCTTCAACATTAGCGTCATAATAGTTGTGGTTGAATATATCGTGTTCCATGTTGTGGTGACTGTTTTCCTCGTCTTTTCTGGATTGGGATCGAGTTACTATTCTCCTAGGTGCCATTATACTCTAATGTAAGTGAGATGTTTTGATGAGATGAAGGTGTTTCAAATAGATGAAGGATGTCAGATGAAGAAAAGTTATGATTCCTTGGTTAATCGACATATAATCTCAATAATCTACTCTTACTTATAGGATGGAATAAATTCGAGGGGGGATAGAGAAGAAGGGTTTAATTCATTAGTAGAGGGATTAGGATGTGCCAATTTATAAGGGATTAGAAGAATAAGATAGGTGAAAAGGGTATTTTTTGTTAGCAAGATGTTGATTAATAAGATTAGGTTAGTTGTATCAAAAAGGAATAGTAAATGAGATGTTTGAAATTAAAGTGCTTGTATAAATGTGGGTGAAGATCTAAGGTTATGAGTTATTTTGTGATGAAAAAGGTATGTAATTGTGATAGGTTTTTATATTTTTATAGGCCTACGTTAGTTTTTACATGCCAACAGGAAACACTTAGTAATTAGGGTGGTATGACTTAGGTGGATTGGGAAAAAGGATAATATTTTTGTTTGGAAGATGGAAGAAGGTGTTTATTTCATATTGTTGATGAGATGGATTATTATTTATGTGCTTTTTCTTGCTAAGAGAAGGGTAAATAGTGTGGGATTGATATTATGAAATTTAGTTAATTAGATGGGAATGTTGGGTTTTTATTTAAATTTTGGATCTTTGTGGCAAATGTGGAAAGGGTAGATAAAAGTATGCCTGTGATGGTAATATGTGTTTAAAGTTTATAGAGAAAAATTTGGTTTATTATTTACAAAATATGTGTATAATGGGATAGTGTGTGGTCAAAATTTGTGTATTAGGTGAAAAGGAGGAATCTTTTGGTTTCATAGGATAATCACAGTGGGTTTGATTAATGGTATGTGATGAGGAAGATATGGTTAAAGGTTAATTATACATATCCAAAAATCGAGGTTAAAAGGTTGTGGTAAAAAATGGTTGTATAGTAAATATAAGGTTTAATTGTAAAAATTAGTGTGAAGGTTATTTACTAGTTTTGACAAGACACTCAAGAAAGTACAACCATGCAAGCACAACCCTAACCAGTCAAGTGGGATTTCTATCAAGCTATAGCTCTCTTTCAATACCACACACTGACGATGGTACCAAAAACTGGATATCCACCTATCTGTCAATATGGGGTTGGCTATGTTGGTTGTCAAAAAAGGACTTTATTGAAAGCAAAAGTCAGGGGACAAAAAGTCCCTCCTCTTTAATGGGAGAGGTTACCTTATTAAAGGCAAAAACCTATTTACAAATGTACAATGTGTAGTTTTAATGAGGAACTCTGATATCATGGAAGTGTTATAATATAACGGCTTATCAATACAAAAGGATAGAAGAATTAAGGAAGGGAAGGAGGCAGAAAAACACTCTCAAGAAATATAGATAACAAAATAATTCTTTATGCATGCCAGAAGGAAATCACGTAGAACATAATCATTTGCATTTGAGAACATAGATGCTATTTCGCAGACACAAAGTTCTAGAGATGACATCCACAAGAATACAAAGCTTCTTGAATTGAAACAAACTTAATGATTCAATAAGTTTAAACATATAACAATGAAAGAACAAGAGAAGATGGAAACAGAAACATATATCTTCTTTTATTGATAGCTTTTTTACTTCATTACACTTTCAACAATAAACAGAGTTCCAACCCCCCTAAAAATGGCACAGAGAGCCCATTATATAACTTACAAATTAGTTACACTTGGTAACTGTTTATTTTAACTAAAATGTTAATTAAGGAAGTGCTCAACAAAAAATCCTTAATTAACTACAATGAGACAGATTTGAGAAAAATAAGGAGAAGAGGAGAAGCCAGAAGGGAAAATGTCCACTTATTGCTGAGGAGGGCCCACCGACTTGAGGATCCGTTGCCTAAATTTTTTCAATGCTTCAGCTATCTCTCTGCCTCATGGGACTGATGTGTTAGCAGTGGCTTGAGACCAAGTACCTAGAAATTTCTCCATGTCATTATCAAACTCAGTATGTTCATGATATTATTTGTTAGCCTCTTCAATAGTAGATTGAAGAGAGCAAATCTCCTTTATCTTCTCTTTGGTAATCGATTCCTCCTTGAACAAGTTTTCTTTAACAAATGCCTTGAACTGAGTTTTAATTTCTTGGAGAGAGAAAGGAACACCTGAAGTTTCATCGTGAAGATGACAGTGAATATCTTTGAAAGTAGACACAACACCAGTTTTGAAAGCTTCTCCTTTTTGCCAACTGCTCCTCAACTCTCCCAAGGATTCTTCCAGGAATTTTATTTTCCATTCCACACTGAAAACCCATTACCTTGAAAAATTGTCTTTGGCATCATCAAAGACCTTATTGGCCATCAATATATTCTCATCAGCCTGTCCCATAAGGCAAAGATCCACGATGCAACTACTCCAAAGCTTCAGCTCTTTATCTATAGTTGCAATTGAGGAGGGGAGTTTTTGTTGCAGGTTGGCCACCTTCTCATTGAGTTTGTAGGCCTCTACAATGAAATTCAATCCTACAATGATCATGTCATCAACCATGGATTCCATATCCCTTCCATAAGTGGAATACCTGTGTATATCCTTGATGCTTTGAACTTCATCTTGACTAAGAACCATAGGGGGCAGTAGGGCATCCATTGGAGTGGGATCCAAAACCTTGTCCTTAGCCAATAACGACTTCATGAAGCTAGAAAGAACTTGATTTTGTTCTTCCATCTGTTCTATAGTTTGTTTACCCCTTTCTACTCTCTCAATAACCTTGGTTACTGTTTCCTGGAGGTTATGCACCTCACTCTCAGGGGTAGATTCTCCCATTGGAATCCTAGAAAGCTCAGATCAGATGCTAATAGATCCTACTCTGTTTTATCAACCTTAGGTTTTGTAACCTCTAGAAATTGTTGGCCTTGAGCATCTGTCACTATCCTTGAAGTTTTTTTATCCCTCTTTGCTAGAGCAGAAGGAGTAGTGCCCAACAAGGCTACCACAACATCAAAATTTGGCCCTGTCAATCGAGAAGAAGGCTTCCTCTTTCTGATGTCAACCAATGGTTGCACCCATCCAAAAATGGAGGAAGAAGAAGGAGGAGCAAGAGATCCAAGAGCAAGTGAACTCATGGCACTCAAAGTATTTACCATTGTTACTTCCAGTAGAGATGTGAGTGAGGCATCTGGAGCTTCTTGAGTAGAGGAAACATTGGTACTTGGAGGGTCAGTGTTAGGCACTTCCTTCTCTTTTTCTGTTGTAACATTTGAAGTTCCTGCAGGATCTGGTACCTCGCCATCATCACTTTCACTAAGAACAATAGCGTTCTCTAGCCATGAAGGTAGTTCTGAATGCCTTATAAGGGGTTCCTCCTCAATTGGCTCTTGTTTAACCTCTTTTACCTTCTTTTGGTATACTTGAGTAGAGGAAGAAGGAGTGGATGATTCTGGTTCCTTATTTGAGGAAGGAAGAGGGGTTTGTGTAGGTACCTCCATGCTGGGAGTATGTGATTCCTTCCTAGGTGTTGAGGTATCTTTGGAGGAAGATCCACTTCAATTCTTCCTAAGCTCCCGAACTTTTTTGTCAAACCAAACCTTGGTTCTTACAAGGACAGGAGCCAAAATCTCATCCAAGTCGTCCTTCTCCCTCTTGTACCATTCCAAATCTTCCAAGGGAGTATGCTTGATCAATGTATCATATTCATAAGACAACAAGTCTTCAGTATCATCTTGGAACCATTCAGATGCAGAGAGAATCTGCCATAGTGCCTCCGCCTTGCTTCAAAGTCATAAGCACAATCAGTCTAATAGTCCTCAGTATTTGACCTGTGATGATAATTAATTCTAAGGTTTTTCTCAATGAACTTCTTCAAATCAAAATAGGTCCTAGGCTTGAAGAAGTGGACAGTGATAGGAGCAAGGGCCCTTTCTATATTTTGGGCATCCAAGGCTGTTTTACGTGTATAGTTTCCCAAGGAAATAGGGAAATGCAAACCGGAGATTTTCTTGTCCCTGCAAGTTCTATGCAATTTATCCAATTGCCTGCATACCTCAATCAAATCCATCTTGTCATTACAGAACATGGGGAGCTTGAGAGGTGTGTTCTCATAACTAGCCATCTTGATATATGAAAACCTCTTGAACTGAATGAAGAAAGCCCCATACTTTGCTATCAGGTTCATGGATTCATCAGAAAATCTCCTGGCGGTATCACTTTCTAAAAGCCTCACAATATACATGGTAAAGGCATCATTCACCCTCCTGAAGTTGTGGTTACTAGTTTCAAGGGTGAATTGAGGGTAGTATGCATAAATAGGTTCATCCTTCTGACCCTCTATGTAAGTGAATCCAAACCACTGCCGGGATGTTGCTAGGGTATACATGAGATAGGAAGTCATATAGAACTTCCTAGTCTGTTGCACATTGGACAATTTCTCTGTCAAATTTATGCAAATGATTTCTACCCAATTTATGTTCTGACTCCCCTCACAGATGATGTTGATAAGAGGGCACACCCAAAAGTGAAATTCATTGGTAGAGGGAAATCTCATGACATGAGCTAGCAAGACAATGAAATCAGACAACTCTTCATTGAAATCAGCTCTAAATAACACCTTGGAAATTCAGGATGCTCCCTTTTTAGGTTTCTTCAACCATGATTTTGCTATCCTCACTTTATATTGATCATTTTCCTGCTTGAATAGAGTCTGAGCTTGAGCATGAGTGATAACAATGGAGTCTTCAACTTCTGGAATTTGAAGAGCGGCAGCAATGGTAGCAACATCTAATTTAGAAATCAGTTCCACGTGTACATTAGACAATTCCTTGGTGTCATGGTTAAAGTGAGCCCCGTAGGTGAGCACAGTTTGAGCACATTGTACTAAGATTGGGAAACCCACAACATATGCAAGGCCACTATCATTGATCATTTGCGCCATGGGGGAAGGATTAGGGCTAGTCAATCTATTCCAGAAATCACCAAAATCTAGGTGTCGAACCTCACTATCTCTGATATCGAGAACATAGGACTCAAGTAATGAAACATTTTCCTGACCCTAGAATTTAATCTTCATATTTGTAATCTACAGAAAACAACCTTCACAGATCGAATCCGCAGTGAAAAATGTGAAGGGAACGGGAGTACGAGAAAATGAACTTGTTCGCAAGGATTTGAGTGAATGATAGCAAGTGAGCAGTGTGTAAAATGTGTAGAGGGTAGTCCCATTAAATATCCATTGAGGAGAGAGAAGGTCATAAATGTGCATTAAATTCATATGGCATCGACTTAAAAAGGCAAGAATCGGGAAAAGTGGAAAAAATTGGCCCGGATGGTCTTTGGTACATTTGGGACATGGGGGATGCGAAGATGCGATCCGGCTGACGCAGGCGATGCGAGTAAAGAGGGGAAAAAAGGCACGGATGATTTTGGAACATTTGGGATAAAATTACGTGAAGGATCCGATCCATCTGATGTGGGCTATCGGGGAACAGAAGACCCGAACGAACTTAGAACAGACTGACTGAAAAGTTCTAATATAACCGAAAGTTAAAAGTTTTTCAGGGAATGTGGCCGATCAGGGAATAGAAGTCTCAAAGGACTTGGGACATGAGGGACAAAAATGTATGACAGACCCGCAAATCACCAAAATGATTCCAAAAACATGAATTTTCATTAACTCCTCGACTTTTCACTTTACTAGAACATCACTTGAAGGGTGTCAACTCAAAATTTTCAATTTTTGACTTTCGAAAGAGGGGGAATTTTGAGAGGACAACAGGCTAGCAAATGATCTTGGGGAGTGTGTCCTCCTTTTGTTATATCTTAATATGCTGGCCAAATGGTTGCCTAGTCTAGGATGCACCAGATCTCTAGGGGCATCCCCGATATACCTCTCAGTATGTGGGGCCCAAGTCTATGTCATAAGGATGTTGTCTAAGGCTTGGGTTTTGGGACGTTGAAGCCCTTCACTTCACGTTACTCTTAAAATAAGAAAGCACTTAGCCAATAATGATAGTTTTCCTTGAATTTATATACTCCACTGGAACACGATGTGTGTCTATGTGCATGAAGATGAAGCCCGTGGTCACAAGACCCCTAGGACTATGGTAAGTTTGTGGATGTCACTTCCATGTCACGTTACCCCCTAAAAAAAGAAAAAGGGAGGGAAGAGTAATTTCTTTTGATCCTGAAGATCATACTAGGATACGAGAGGAGAGCATACATGACGTATTCTTCAGGTTTAAAACAAGCAACAATATAAATAACAAAATTATAATACACACAAAGCAATAAAATCAATGATAAAGTTTTTTTATGATGGGGGCCTTCGAAAAGAAAACTTGTGAAACAAAGGGTTAGTAGTTGATTTTTAAACCCTAATGTTTCTTGGATTGCTCAAGCTGTAAGAAATTTTTTTAGTAGTTCTGATTTAAGCGATATCATGAAACCACAAATGTTAGTCAAATATTGATCGAATATTAAATCCAGTAGAGTTTCCCCTTGTTTTTCTGTGATATTCCTACAAAAACAAAATGTTATGACCTGCAAAAAACCACTCAAAAGAAAAAAAGTGTGATCAGTTGGTCAATAATTATGTAAAAAGGTTATCAAAGCAAACACACTACTGCAGGTCAAAAGCATTGTTTCAGAGCAAAAACAATGAAGTGTTAGAAAACGTGCCACTTTTGCACAACACAAAAATAGAATGACAAAAGTGTTATTATTGTGTCAAACGGGCTAAAATGTAAGCATACACTCTAAATCTAACACGTATGCGCTAATCGTGCACAAGCAAAGACAAGTAATACAAAAAATCCAATAGAGAAGAAAAAGTGTTGAAGTATTACCAAATGCACCAATATATAAACATACGTGCTGATTTGGACAAACAAGCTTTATAGGTCGTAAATGCGCTAATACACTTAACAAACACGCTTAAACACGAATAAACATTCCACAGGTTGAACGAATGCGCTAAAGTATGTTCTTGCAAGCACAAAGGTTATAACTTCATGTAGAAGCGTTGTTTTAGAGCATATGTGTTGTTTTGTGTTGCATACGTGCTATTATAGGTCGTAAGCATGGATACGTAACCGTCCACAAAAATTTAAATTTTTCAAGTCATATCTCAATGAAACTTTCTAAAATTTTCATTGCTTGTTTCTAAAGGGTAATGTTACTAAAAACAATCAAATTTTTGGGGGTAAGCCCCAGGGTGGGCACCAAAATGTAAGAAAAAAATTGGGCTAACATGCAATTTTCATATTAGGAAATAAACACATTCAAATCCTAAACTAACACCAATAATTCTCTTACCTCAGATTGAGCAATGATAGAAAGAGGGAAGAGAAGATATACCTACACTTACCCATAAGTAGAATCCTCCTTCTTTTATGGATTGATTTTCTCCTTGGATGAATGGTTGAATGCTTCATATTTGTGGACTGATTTTGATAGCACTTCCCCTTGATGAAATGATGATTTTCGCTTGATTGGATGCTATGAAGATTGATAACTTTCTTAAAGATTTTGGAAGCATATACTTGCAATTGCTCTAAGGTTGTGTGCATGGAGGGTGGCACCACTATTTATAACTAGAAGATGGATAAATGCATGGTTGAGATTAATCCATGTAGGATTAAATCAATGGTGTAAAATGCATGAGAGTGGAGAGTTTTCTAGATTTAGAGAGTTATAGATTTTATGAGAATCCTCTATTGAATTAAAAATTCAATGCAATAGTGTATATTTATTTAAATATTTGAAAATAAGAAGGAAGAATGGAGAGGCTTCTAGAAGCCTCTAGATTTAGAGGGTCATTTAGCTTGTAGTTAGCTAGGATTAATTATGTTTAGTTGGATGATTAGATGGAGCAACTAGTTATAGACTAGGTTAGAATAGGTGGTAGGTGTGTGAGTATTTTTAAATTTCTATTAAATAGTTAATGAGGATTAGTTAATGTGATAAATAAAATATTAATGATGTATTAATGTTTCTAAATATGTAATGGGATTATAGAATAGATGAAAGAAAATACATATAATAATTAATTAATTTTTATAATTAATTATTATGTGGTTGATAATGTTGATGTATTACCATAGTATGATGAACAAATTATTTTCTAAATGACCATGTTGACATTTTTTATGTCTACACCTTCTATTTCAAATTTCTATCCTCGCCTCTTAAAACATTCTTTTATTCTCATCTATCTTCAATTACGCAAGAAATAAATCTACTGAGATGAGATCCTAACCCCAAATGGTTAGATTAGCGTAAGTATTATAATTATTATTTGGTGCGATTAGATTGGTATTAAATAGGGTGCCTCCCCTTTTTTTGAGGAGGGACTTTGTCCTACATACTAGTGGTTAAACCTCATATTTTGTATTTGATAAAATATCCAACCAACTGTATTTAGAGACTCCGCTGGGGAATATGAGATAAGAAAAACTAATCCTTTTATACTATTGGTGACTTTATATATGTATTTTTTCTATTATTTATTGCCAGGGTCAAACTGGCAAGAAGGGTTACGAGTCCATAAAATGACTCTTCATAGCATCTATGTAACTATAAAGTTTACTCCAAAAAAAACACTAATCAATGCATGAGATTGTTCTAAATAGTTATATCTAAAGTAGAAAGTAATTCATTTCCCCTTATTCTATCTTAAGAAAATTAATGGCCAATGAAACTCCCACTAACTACTTTGTTGAGTAATTTGGTGACATATGCAAGGTGATGAGGCACATTCTCTACCATTTTGAAAAGTTACAGTCAAAGGAGACTGAGTCCACTGCCACTACGCCATTTTGAATACTGAACCATAACAAGCTACAAACTAGGACCCCTGTTGCCAGTAGAATTATGGAGCATTATGGGATATTTTATGAATTTCTAATTTATTTCCTATAGTTTCGGCATGTGTTGTAACCAGTCGTGTCTATAAGACACCTTATCATGATTTTTTCTTAGTTAGTTATTTTTAGTATTACAACATATAATAGATAGAAGTCATTTGTACAGTTGCTCTCTGAAGTATGTAATAGTACTTATTTTTTATCAATGCAATACATTATATTTTGAGGATACATTTGTTTTAAGAGTATCAATCCCAAAGTAGAGAAAGGACCTACTCAACTGAGGATATTGGAGGACTAGAAGTTCATGTAAAATCTTTACATTTACTAAGTTACAATTTTTAATATCTTGGCTTGATGATTATCTGAATACAATCTTATATATATTTATTTTAGTGAATTTCATTTACTTGTTAATTTTCTTTAAACAAGAATTTCATTCAGTAACTCTGCTTTAGTAGAATAAATGCATTTTATAAACTTTTGTTTTCCATTCGATAGTTTAGAAGATTTTGATATTCAGTAGTTTAGACATTTACTCACTTTCAGTAGTTAATTAATATAAAACAAGAGAATCGATACCAAAAACAAACCCCCCCAAAGAGACAACCATCATAGTGACTGAGTTCTGCATATAAACTTCTCTGTATAGATCCTTGAACAAAACCCTAGTTTGTAATGAAATCAACACTTGAATAAGTTGATTAAATGATTGGAAGTTACAACGACCCATCAAAGGGCATATACTCGTGTAATTCAAGCCAGAGGTGAATTTGATCCTCTATTTGTTCATGCTACAACAACATAATTTCAATCTTGCACCTAAAAGGTTGTCCTCATGACGTGTAATCAGTTCATCACCTATGTATAGAAATAATGTTGTGTAAGGGAAAGACACCTCAACAACTTATCAAGCATTATTTTCGAGTGACACTCAGATCCCTTCGCATACCACCTTCAAAAGGATGGTTGGATAGTAACCACCACAAGCTCTAGTTCCTTGGGGTCCAGCTATTGGTTCTCTTACGTTGGTTTTTCCATTACATGAATTGCCTCATGGATATTGTAATAAATTCCCGAAGTTCAATGGTGATGGAAAGACAACACCCGAATGAACACGTAGCTATATTTTTTTACCTTGTGGAATTCTAGGATTGGCTCATGAATATGTATCTGTTCAATTGTTCGTTGAGACACTTCAAGGCATTGCTGCGGAATGGTTTTACCATCTACTAGATGCATGTATTACCAACTAGAGATACTATGATAACATGGTTCAAGGCTAGATTCAAACCCACAGAAGATCCACATGCATTGTTAGCTCAACTCACACATATGGAGAAAGAACCAGAGGAGCCTATGCATGATTTTGTGGCCAAGTTTAACAAACTAATCCACAAGATCCCAGAGTGTGCAGTTCCTACTCTTAAAAACCAAAAGTTCTTATTTGTCAACATTTAGCTCCCCGAACTAAGTTTTTTGCTGAGGAGGTTCATTATTCCTGATTTGCCACACAAGCTATGGCCACAAAAATTGAAGATGATCTTATCCTAGTAGGGAAGATCATAAGGGAATCTTCTAAAACTAAGAGTCAAAGTACTTCTCAAGGCACCGCTTATCCCATGATCCAGAGAATGGCCAATGATTTGTTGAGTCTAAAGAAGTCAGATGTATCAACATGCATCAAACACTCCTTATAGGGATATCCCTTGGAATAATTCTAACAATAACAATGGTGTTCCCACAAGAGATAGGAATCACTTACCACCCACACAACCGAGATTAGCCATTGAAGCACCTCCTGTTAATGTTGTCATAGAAGTGGTTGATGAAAGAGAAGAAGTAAGTGATGGAGTTGATGATTCCTTTGAAGGCACCGGTTATGCTAACGAATCATATGATGAACCGGCTAGAAACTCTAGTATCAGGTATCTATAATACAAAGGGGATGATTATGAAGATGCAGTGAATGATATGAATAGCCAATATTTTTTTATTTATACCCACTCAAAAAATCAAAGGAATGAAGTGGAGAAGTCAAAAGGAAAGGTCAAAGAAAAATCATATCTGATGGCTACTCCAAATATTGTGAAAAGAGGTACTCCTTTTCCCATACATCCAAAATAGAAACCTCCTGTTAAAAAAGTGACTCCTTCCAATTCTTCATCCTCTATCACTCCTAAAGCCAGTACTGTTCCTATGCAAGTAAGTAATGAAGGGTCTGCACCTTCATTGTTTCCATCTTACACTACTTTTTACATCATCAATCATGAAAAGAAAACCAAAATTCAGATGTCATAAGCTAAATACCTTCAGTCCAACCCAGACCACTTTGAAAGGCTTACTAAGTTCATTAAAAGTAAATTTGTCATACCTTCTAATGCTTCATCCAAAGGGATCCTTCCTAATCCTTCTCTTCCATCTTCTCAAAATAATATGGCTTCAACCCCCTCCTTCAGAAATATTGAACCGTTTTATTTGTCTCTGCTTATCACTGGTTTTAAACTCAACAATTGCATTATTGATTCTAGGGCCTCAGAAAATGTTATTCGTGCAAAGGTAGCTCATGCTTTGGGACTCACTCTTACGAATCCATTCAGACATTATTACTCCATTGAGACCAATAAGGTCCCATTGATAGGACAAATCAAGGATGCTCAATTCACTTTTTCCATATTTCCTAAAAAGAGGGTAAAGATGACAATCCTGGTTGTAAACATTCTAGCTACTTACGGAATATTTTTGGGAAGATATTTTTGTAGGAATGTAGGATGAGAAATGCACATGGATTGGTCGTAAGCATGGATACATGTTAATGGAGTAATGTGCACACTTGACCCTGAAGCCCAGAAAAAGTACCTCGTGACTAAATCAGATGATCCTAAAGCACAAATCTTGTTCTAAGGTTCCGGTCTAGGTACATATTTTATAGCCTTTGAGGAAGATGTTAAGTTTCCCATGTTAATGGAGGAGTATCCAGGTTTGATTGAGCAAGTAGAAAAACAACATAATGACTTGATTGAGCTGGAATTCGATAGTGTGTTCTTCCCACTAAGTATGGATGTAGATTCTCTTTTTGATAGCGATGAAGATCATGAAAATATTGACTTACAACAAAGCAATCCCAAGGTGTTGAGCAGGGTGTAGGTCATGAAAGCTTATTTGGTGAGTATGAAAGTGACTATGAATTTGAAACCTTCTTTTTCCCATTGGGAGAAGATGAAAACCTTATCAATGAGGAATATATGAATAAGAAGATGCTTGAATCTTTAAAATTTGACTCTACTAAAAAAAGGATGTTTTCAGCACAGAAATGGATTTCGAGGCTCAAAATGGTCAAGATGGGAGAAATGGTTATTTGCATATTTTATGCCCAACCTTGTGCTAATTTTCTTTTCAAGATAATGAAGTAATATATGCACCACATCATAGTAACAAGCAAGTTAAATGTGAGAAAATTTGTGCAAATAATATTTTTTTAGAGAAATTGAGAGACATGGAGCATCAAGAGATTTGTGACAGTGTTCAAAATCTCGAAATATCTTCCGAGAACTATCTCATATAGATCATGGTCCTGAAGTAGGTAACTAATAAAATTCAAATGTCTATAATAGACCATAAGCCTTGGTGTGAAAATGGTAAGTTTGAAATGATCAAGACTCACTCTCGTAGAGGTGATAAAGAATATGGAATTGGAATAAATTTATAAATAAATGGGAAGATGGAAATAGGATATCAAAGCAATAAATGTAATGAGTTGTCTAAATGGACCCTCACTTACAAGATCAATCATGCAAACCTTCCAAGGAAATTAAGAAAGGGGTCATATTTCATTGAGTCGGTTAATGGATTTTTAGAACAAAGGAATTTAATAATATATGTGCCTGGGTAAACATTAAGTAAGAATCAGTGCTACAATAGTAAAGCAATTTATCCCTTGTTTATATCATATTTTTCTTTTTCTTTGGTGTGGGTTTTTGTTTGTTTTCTTTTCCTCTTGTTTTGGTTTTGTGTGTTTTCTTTGTTTGTTTGTGTGGTCTCTTTTATCCTTTTCTCTTCAACTCCATGGCCCAATGGATAGGCACTTGTAAGATCTAGGGTTCTCTCCCTTTGTGTTATTCATAACCCAAAAGGAGTCTCCAAATTTATGATAAATTTGGATAAACCCATCAAAATTTTCATCTTTGGGGGCCTTAGGATTTTTACCACCTTTCCAAGAATATGAAGTTTCTAAGCCTTAAGGGTACATTTGCAATATATTTGGGTTTTCGGGTTCACCATACATATTTGCATGTTACATGTCAAGTGCATTTCGATCCCCAAAACCTAATAGTATCTTTTTGTCAAGTTTCAAGTTTTCCTTGCATCAGAACATCTTTCATCTTATGTTGCATGTTCCTTGATCCCTAAAACCTGACAAGCCCTTTGAGTCAGGTTTTCAGGGGTTAGTTGCATTGATACATGTGAGGGAAAATGCATTCCATATGTTCCATGTCTTCCAAAACTTGATACAGTATGTGTGTTCAAGTTTTCGGGGGTGAGAGACATCATGAAACATATTAGCTCAAAAACACATGTTTTATGTCAGTTGAAACCCCGATTACAATTTTCTTAGCAATTTGGGAATCTTTTCATGTTTTTCCTTAAACACATTTCATTTCTAGGCGAGCTTGATTTTATCCTAGGTTTTTTCCTAGTTTTTGGTTTGGTTTTTCCATATTTTTCTCCCTTGTTGGTTTTGCATGGCTTCTAGGTTGTTTTCCACTTTTCTTCTCCTTGTTTTACTTTGTTGAGTATGTTTTCTCAATTATTTTTCTTTTCAAGGGAAGAGAAGTGTGTTTTAGAGTGTATCGGGTTCTTTGGCAGATCTTAGCACCTCCATTTCCCCGACTTACTTGTGTCAAAGATTTCAACATGTTCAACATAATCATTTCCCTAACTCAGTGTGTTGGGATTTCCAAGGTGTTTGGCAGGTTCATTTCCCTCGACAGTGTGTTGAGATTTTCTAGGTGCACAACATGATCAAAGTCACGATAGTGTGTCATATTTATCAAGGTGCAAAGTAGGCACAATGTTCCGACAATGTGTCAGGTTTTTAGGAATTCTAAGCAAAGAGTAAAACCCAGAAAAATGATTTTTGGGATTTTTATTGTGTAAATCAAGGTGGAAGTTCCAAGTGTTGTTTCAGAGCATTTGGAGGAGTTTTCAGACAAATTTTTCAAGTTCATCTTTCAATGTCTGGATTAAAGAAAAAGAGAAGTTTGGCTAAGTCCTCACATGTTTCTCCATCTTTGACTCGAACATGTAATTTTTAAGATGTTAAGGCATCATTCAAATTGACAAGTTGACTTGGTCATATTGTGAAAGAACTAGTCAAAAGGGATTTAATGTGTATTTCCTATTTTTAGAATGCACCTCAACCACTTCCCTTTTTCTCTCTCTTCCTCTTTCTCTATAAATAGAAATTGTTGTGGCATTGTAAAAAACGAATTTTTGAAAAAAGGTTATAAGCTCGAATTTTCGAAAAGAAAAGAAAAACTTTGTATTTTCAATCTTTGAGAGAAGGAATATAAAAGAATGCATTACAAAATTTGTGTTGAATGTATCTCTTTGATTAATGTATTGTTCTTAAGTTCCATGCATTATATGTTCCTTTAAATTCCATTTTATCAATCTCTGAATTTTCTTTCAAGTTTATTATTATTTTGTCTCATGTTATTATCTTCGGATCTGCATTTGTAAAGGAGAAAACATGTTTTCATTCATTCTTTCCTTCTACTTCTACATTTTATCCTCACCTCTTAAAACATTCTTCTATTCTCATGTATCTTCAATTCTTGTAAGAAATAAATCTACCAGGATGAGATCCCAACCCCAAATGGCTAGATTAGTATAAGTATTATAAATATTCTTTGGTTTTATTAGATTGGTAATAAATATGGCACCTCCCCTTTTTTTCGAGGAGGGACTTTGTCCCGCATACTGTGGTTAAACCTCATATTTTGTCTTTGAAAAAATATCCAACTAACACTTTCCTATGTAAAAGGATGTGTTTGTATCATTTGAATTCATATGAAAACTTTGTATAATTATGGAGGAAACTCACTACAATATACTTAGAGAAATCCTGATGTTTGGATACACGTATAAAAAAACAAAATAAATGGATCAAATTTGATTTCTTGGAGTTAATAAATTACAAATTTTGAAGTTATAGAGACCTAGCCAAAAAATAAATTAAAATTTCTTAGTGTAAGTTGTTGATCCATGAAACTTGTAAGATCATAAAATCAAAATCAAAAACAACTTTTTTTTATCAAAACTTTTGTATAAGTTACTTTCCCCTAAATAATTTAGAGAATGTTTTCAACAAGTATTTTGGAATAACTATTATAGGTATACATATAGGATATTATAGGTATACATATAGGATAAGCATATATTATGGAATGTAAATTCCTTCATACACACACACACACATAATATATATAACACGAGATAAAATAATTCAGATCTTAACAAAAAAATTATAAAAACAAAATAAAAATTAAAAAATACAACAAAATAAAATTTAAAAGTACCTCTTAGGTATATAATCATTTATGAAAAATAAGTATTTTAATTTAAGTAAATAATTTTAAAAAAAAATTGAGGATTGTTTAACCAACATCCATTATGCATATGGCAAGTAAATCTTCTTCATACAATCCGTATGGCCAAACTAGTTCATACATATTTTTATCTACATATGAGACATGCATGAAATATTGTTAGTAAACAAATATTTGAAAACATTTGATTACATGTAATATTTATATATGTACTATCTTCCACATACCACCTTTCAGGAAAGTAATTAATTGAAGGAGATCCAAACAAGTGTTTTATCTCAAATTCCATAATCCAGGATGTGCCTAACCTCCAAAAAAATAGTGAAGAAGTGAGGGAAAAATATTTATTAATGGTATATTAAAGAGATTAGGGTTATTTTACTTGCCATAAAATATACGATGTATAAAAATTAAGTCCTTTGGTGCGAAAATTACCCTAACCTTTTTGGATATTAAATGATTGAACTATGGTAGGGAATAAGCAGGAATATTGTTTGAAACCAAATACAGTGGTTTCTTATACCTCCTCTCCTTCCCCCCTTTGATCCAAGGATGACTCAAACTTAAATTCATCCTACGTGTCAGTTTCCATTCCTTCCAAATTCTCACAGAGTCAGGTTTTTCCTTCAAGTTTTGAGAATAATGGGAATCTTGCATCAACCTCTCTTCCTCTGTGACGATCTCACAGTCCACCCCACGAGCTGTCCCATAACTGTGCGAGGGGATAATGGGGCCAAACATTCCACTCCATTCAAGTTGATCTTCATGATTCAGACCAGATCCCACTCGATAATAATTTTACAATTCGTAACTTAGAGGATGGAATAGGGAAATGGGCAAGGGGAGTTTAATATGTCTAATTTTTCATGAATTTCATCTCATGTAATGTTTGGGGTCTAACAGAGCATTCTCAAAAATTCTGTATTCATTTAGCTTGCCAACATATTAACATTCTTGATATTATTTGTTTACGAGAAATTAAGATTTTCATAGTTTTTCACTTCAAAATACTCTAACTTGTATTGCCCCAAATTTTACATATTTTCATACTCAACACATTGATGGAAAAGGTGTTAGCATTTCCATCACACCAAAATTCTCATCCTTAATCACTATTGTTAGTGCAGAATCATAGCACCCTTGAATGTATGCAACCAGATGGGTTGAGACTCTCAGTGTGATTGCACAACATGGAGCATCTCTCAAGGTGTGGGACCTTGCAAGTTGAGAGAGCTCTCTGGATTGAGGCCAGTTCCTATTCCTTTGTTCAGGTGCATACAAATAAATTATAGAGGATCTATTCTAAGTCTATTCTATCTACCAAGGAGATAGGGTTAGAGAGATGCAAGAAAATAAACCTAAGCTAATGAGGTGATGCACCAAAGGAATGCTAGACGCTCATTTTACAGTTTAACACAGACCATGAAATGCAATACAAACACTATACACAGATGACCAAATCGCAATAAGAGATCAGAGAGACAATAATGAATACATGAGAGGGTCGAGAAACATCCACAGACATATATATTATTGCTCAGGAGTCGATACCATATATTGCAGTAGCCAAGAGGTAAAATTTTCATTATAGCCCGAAGGAGAGGTTAGAAAAGCTCCACAAATCATTCTATGTAAAAAAGAAGAAGGGAGGCACAAAACAGAAACCTCCAACCTTTTACAATGAGTCTTGACCCTGCTTTTATAGATTCAACATAGAGGGAAGAAAGAGAGAGAAGCTGGAAAACCAGTTCAAAGCTTAACCACTGCCATTAATGCCTCCTGCCAAAATCCACCCCAAATATGTCGTGCCTACATCAACTACCTATTTAACGCCTTGAAGGAGGAGGAAACGGTGGATCAAATCGAATTTGATATGGTTGTTGGGGAAAAAAGATCCTGTATTAATGGCCTAAAGACGTTTCTTCATTTTTCCCCACCTAACCCCTCCAAACTTGAAGTTTCAGATCTCCAAGGCATAGACGAGGCTGAGATCTCTCCAATTGTGCTAGATTTACAGGATTTCAAGCCCTGAGTCGAAAGATATGCCCATTTGAAATTTGAATCAGGTCCGTACAAAATAGTGGGAAAACTAGTTCGAAAACGAGCCCATTTATTTTTTGAAACCGGACACGTGGAGGGCTGGCACATGTATGAGGGAAGCCTCTATATTTTGCTTTTGGAGTGGCATGGGGCTGACACGTGGTTTCTTCCATAGCTTGCTCAGTCTCTTCATAATTTTGGCTAAGTCCTTTTGCTCGACGAGGTCATATATCTGACCGGGGACACGCGGCGACCTGATGCTTGTTTGTAAACCTTCCCTTAACTCTGCTCTTGAATTAGTATCATGCTGACACTTGGCACCCTCCACTGGTCTATCTCAATTCTTTGACTATTCAACCCGACCCTATCCCTTTATGAAACTGGACGCGTGGAGGCTCCGCACTCACTTAAAAAACCCACTCAGGATTTGCCTTTGAAGGAGCGTCGGTTGACACATGGAAGCCTCCCCAGGTTCTTGGACTTTTCAATGGCCTCTCTTACCTTTTCGGGATCTAGAAAATGTGGCGAGCCCATGCTCATTTGGGTCTTAGCTTTTGGATTAACTTTTGGGGATACGCCAAACTGACGCGTGGCGGCTTTCGCTAGCACTTATATACTTAGTATTTTTTAGGCCCGCCCTATCTGCCTTTTGAATTTTAGCTTTGACTCCACCCCCACTTCATGCCTGGGACACGTGGGGGCCTGGTGCTTGTTCAAGTCTCCCTTTTTGGATTCAACTTTGGAGATGCGTTGTTTGGACACTTGGTAGCGCTCATTGTCTCCTCCATACTTAGTCGATTTTTGGACTCGTTCTGAACAGTTTCAGAGCTCGAAGACTTTGAACCTTCACCTTTTCTTCTCTTTTGAGCCTCTTGCTTCTTTGGCTCTGTCTCCTCCTTCCCTGACCCTGATATTCCATTTCAGAGCCCACCTGTAATCTGTTTAATGAATTTAAGGCACAAATTCACTCAACAAAGCCATTTCTTGAATTTCTTCTTGCACGGGGTCGTTTGATCTTTCACAAGCCCCGCCACTCCATTTTAGAGTCCCTCTGCAACCTGTTTGCAGGATTTGAACATAGTTTCTCTGGTTTCTTCTGTGTGGGGTCGTGGCTGATCTAATTTTTTCAGGGAACAAAATAGTGATAAAAATTTGGTGACTCACAGAGGTATCTGCTTGCTAGATGAAAAGACCAGTTGCCTTGTTATATTCATTGGGCATGGAGTCAAGAATGATGGCCTGATATTGATCCTACCTCTGATCTGTAAGCCCAACCATTTACACTCTCAATTTTCATATGAAATCTCCAAACAATGGTTTTTGAGAGTAGAAAATTGTTTTGACACGGGGCTTTCACCTGTCCCTGAATGGACTATTTCGAAGATGACTTTTTAGTTACTCTGTATTTGTTCTATTTTGAAGAAAGAAACTATTACAAGAAACTATGAGTTTCCCTGTGATGAATACTGAGAGGGATAGCACGTCCACATAGAGGAACATTGGGCAGTGTAATGACGTAACCTGAAGCAACAAGAACTTGTGCCATAACACTTAGGGAAACAAAAACTACACTACAATAAAACAACGTGCATACGCACTTAGGGAAATTAAAATCCTATGCTAATATTTAAAGGGGTGGAAACTTCCCATTCATTAGAAATGTTTGACATGGATCCCATTCACTGGGATTTGTAATTCTTTGCCATCTAATTTAGCCACCTGGAAGGAATTGCTACTCTTGCACTCTGTGATCATGTAAGGGCCACTCCAGATAACATCAAATTTGGAGTGTTTTCCTGGCTTTTCCCGATCTGCATCCCACTTTAGGAATAAGTATCCTTCTTGAATTATCCTTCTTGAATTATCCTTGTATGATAGAAAAGTGACAGGTGACCATGAGAATCATCAAGCAGCCATTCTCCGTACCTGACCTCACGAGGTCATGCCGAGACAGACGGTGAAAATGGAATATATGCAGATGTGGACAAATTAGTCGGGCAATCTTATATCCTCGATACACAATAACGGGATATGTGAATCTTAAGAAAATAAGGCTCTCCTAACTTGAATTGGTATTATGGATCAGTTTAGAACTATAACTGTTTGGAGGCTTCAATCAATATCAAGCTTTGCCAAGATCCTATCTGTTGGTTTTTGGATTCATGGAAAGTGACTTGTAGGTGCTTCATATATACTTCCAGACAGGGTCATGAAAGTGGTAGCGAGAAATATAATGCATTTACAGGAAACTACAAATAGTTTTCTGTTCTGACCCAGAAAATATTAGCTTGATTGGTTTCTAGGTCCAACACAGAAAGTTGTGTAACTATATCTGGTGGAAGCGGTGAGGAGGATTTAAATACCAGTGTACGTAAAATTGTGTCAATGCTTAACTGACTAGCAGGCTCATTGGGTTATGGGACCTGGAGGATCACAACCTTGCACTTTGTGGTTGTCTAAGGACCTTTTATGGTCATGTGAAGAATCAATCTCTGTCTTTTGACTATCCAGTAGTCGTAAGCTTTTTTAGCCTCTATGTTTAATATTAGGAGTTGTGCAATCTTCTCAGAATACCTCACGGGTGTTCTAGAAACTCTGTATGCATAAGCCTGTATCTATGTCAATGACAAGGTCTCCTTTGTCTAGCTGCGGAACTAATGGATCACAACCGAATTTTTGTTCTCATTTCAGGTTCTTATATGGTCATATGGACATCATATCAAGGCAATCTATAGTTGGGTTGATTTAGACCAGAATTCATATGCTTTGTCATCTTCGGTGTTTAACTTCTCTCAACTGTTCACTAATTTCTTGTGGGTTTGTTGTTGTTTGGAAGACATAGAATCCTAAGATCTTGATCTGTATCCTCTAATGCTCGTGCAAAGATTTGGTTGGGGTATCACTAGTTCAAATATGTAATCCCTAGGCTCTCTTGGTCCCGTAATAGTCATGTAAGAAATAACCAAACTTAATTCAATGAAGTAAACTAATTATGAAAATGAATCTAACGCTATTCTTGTTCTTTTTGTATTTTCAGAGATATAAAATCGAATGATTTTAAAGAGCAACTAATCTAATAAATTCATATAACAAGTAACTAATTTAAGAATAAAGCTAAAAAAAAGAAAGGTAGCCAGATGTAGCTATTTTCCTGTGGACTTATGAGTTGATAAAAGTATAAGTATCTAACTAATTTGATTGAAAGACCTCTAATCTTACCTTAGAAGTGAGAAACAAATAAGAGCTTCTCAGAAGCTATCATTCCCCACAGCTTCCCCGGATAATATTGACAGCAAGCTTTTAACTGAAATGAAATGATTCACTACTCTATTTGATATATTGTAACTACAAATTTGACAATTCGAACCTGGAGTCTGTAGAACGAGAGAAAAATCTAGTTGTATCATAGCTTTTCCCCTCAACGTGATCTCTTCATTCCTTTGTGTTTTCGTTAATCCAAAAAGGTGAGAATGTGACAGTGGCAATAGGAGAAGATATTTGAACAATGGCATATTGGAGGTACACCAAACAAAATGTAATTAGTAGAGAGATAGTGCAAGAGAATAGAGCTTGGCTATGTGATTCCTAGTAGGATTGTTGCAGGGATACGACAAGACACACCTAAAATTCTAGGACCTATTCTTCCTGTGACAAAACAAAACCTATAACTCTAAGCAGAACCAAGTTTAAAATGAACTTAATCTAGAACTAATGTTGTATTATGCCAAGCCAGTTGTTTGGAGAACAACAATGGAACAAAAATGAAACTAGAGAGATCAAGTGATCTTTAAACCAAAAAAATGAGTAGCCTTTAATTGAGAGGCTAAGAACTTATGCTAAGCATAAACCTCTTGAGACTTATTGAGGAATTTCCAAACACACTGAATAATCAAACATAGAGAGAGCGGGGGCCATTTGTCTTGTAAAAAATCTCAGTATTTATAGAATTTTTACTCACCAGGAGGAAAGTCTCAAGATTGCCATGGTTTATCCTTAAAAAATGGAGGACTACTTTTACAAAGTGGCTGGAAACTCTAAACAAAGTAGAAGTGGTTGAGAGTTGCAAGCACAACTTGATTTTTCACATTTGTTGAGTGTGCTGGAAGGTTCTGGAAAGTGCAGGCAGGACCACTGCCCTGTGCTGGGTAGGTGGTTATAGGACCACCGCCCTGTCATGGTGGGCGGCGCCGTCATGCAAGGACGGTTACAGGACCGTTGCCCAGGCAGGGCGGCGGTCATGTAACTAAAGACCAAAATGCAAGGAAAAAGGGGGCAGGGGTTAGAATAAAGCATGCAAAGGTTGGATAAGGTATTTTTTGATGCAAATGTATACTTGAATGAGTTTTTCTAGATTCTTAACACCTTGCGAAGAGATCTGAATCATCATTGGGGTTTTTTGTAACCTCTTTCTGACAGTACAATACATACAATTTTAGGTACGTACATATTGCCCCCTCGGAGAAGCGTTTTAGCCATGAAGGGGCATAAAAACGAGTGGGTCTGAGTATGGTGGTCCCAAAATGGGGAATTAGAAGTTATACTTGACATGCCTGTGTGTCGCAATGTCGTCTATCTAAATTCTTGCTATCTGCAAAATGAAAAGAGGACTCAAGTGTAGATAGATAAAATAAATCAAAAAATAAATACTAAGTTAAAATGAAATGAGGACTTACCATTTGCGCGGGGGATAATAATTTACCTCCATTGGTGCTCCAACTCTACGTAAGAACACTCAAAACAATATTAGGATACTATATATATATAACTAGAGATCTCATTTTACTATTCATTTGTGCGTATCGATTTGGTAATTTTTGAGCTCTGGGTCCACGGTGATCACTCTTTTCGATTTTTGAGTATGATTGAATTGGAATGGATCATGCCTGGGAATGATATTTTGCGTTAGGCTTAGCTTTTTGCTCAATTTTGAATTCTTTTAAGAAGAACTCCTAAGAAATTTGTAACTAGAGCGGTCATAATGGTGCCTCAAAAGGGTAGATAGGCAGAGTTCCAATAGGTTATTGCTTAGTCTCCATTTTGTGAGGCATGTGTGATGTTTTGGTATTTTGTGCTTATTTCAAGCATTTTGACCATGCACCTAGTGTGTGATGACATCGTATACAAAACTATGACACACCATGATATGTACATATATCTCTTCTTGGTTTGATTATTCTTTACATATAGAGTTGGCTTACATTGATGATTTGATTCATGTGTGTACTCTTAGATGTTTAGAATTTCTTATTTTTCATATGCTTTTCAGAATGTATGCAATGGATGACAAGTGATAACAAATGTTGAACACAATGTTTCTTCTTTTTGTTTATTTTTGTAATGCTGATATGTGATGATACAAACATACTGTAGTACTGAACTTTTGGCTTCTTTGGGAAATGTTCGTTGCTTCTTCTTGTTTTGGAAAAATGTGATGAATATGTAGTGATAATGAGATGAATTTTCCCATTCCTAACTCCATGCAACTAGTAAGATGCGAGGGCTCAACACCAAGAGCTAGAAAAGGGTGTAAGTTGTATGAGTTTGACTGAATGGAAATGATGAGGGAAAGACAAAGTATTGATAGAAACCAAATTTATACCTACGTACTTACCTTACTCAAACCTGCTACATAGCTCAAAATGCAACTTACTTTCCAGTTTATCTAGACTTAGATCCATAAATGACAACTTGGTTGACAAAATCTGGTTTTGAGGATTTGATCTCTTTGGAACTTGGATGCTTAATTTCACTTTTCACAATACACTTGGCTTTGAATTTTAAAACACTAAGATTCATTAATTTGCATGAATGGACCCCCTACGCCCTGCCCCATGATACTAGTAAGAAGTATGGGCTTATCACTGAAGGCAAGGACATAGGTGAGTAAGGGCACTTATTTCCTTTCCCAACCTCACACCACTAGTAAGAGATGTGGGCTTATCACCGAAGGTTGGTAGGGCAAAGAAGTGTGTAAAATAAAATATTCTGTTTGTTTAGCATTTTTATTCAATTTGACTTTGACATTTGTGATCTGTAATTTTGGAGTATCCTTGTTTCAAAGAGACGTAAGAGGGATAGATGTGACACCAAGAAGCTTCTAGAACAGACTGTAGGTAAGAACAACTTAACCTAGTAGAAGAAAATGAGTATGACCAAGTATGCAGGCCTTGGTATGGTTTTTGTCAAGATTTTGTCTGTCAAATTGATGATATGATTTTGAAATCATTTTGATGATATCATGAAAATTGAAGACATATGATTTGAATGTTTTTCCAATATTTTCATAAGCTTGTAATAAATTGCTTAATAAGTTCCTTGACCACAAAGTTTACGAAATGAGTGAACAGAATGAACTAAATAAATGACTAATGCAATGCAACTGCAACAATGTATGTATGAAAATGCAAGTGGAACTATATGTCATGATGTCTAAGGTGAAGAAATTTGATGAATATCAAATTCTTCACCCCTAGAAGTACATAGACAAGAACCATTATCCTCAAAATTTTCATTCTCTTGACGAGGGCCTACCATTCTAGGTTTGAACTTACAACCCTTTCCCAGAAGTGTATATGTCCATTCATTAAAATCATTTTTCTAAAAGAGACATTCGCGTGCCTCCTTGTCATGTTTTTGAGAGATGGTATGTGGGTGAGCATGATTATGCTACCCAGCCTTATCTCCTATATAAAGCATCGTGTTTACTTGTAATTCTTGTTGAATGATGAGGCCTTGCCCCATGGATTTGGAAAACTTAGTTTCAAACGTGCATGGGTCGAAACCAGGGTTTAGAATAGAGCAACGCCTAGAGATGGTTTTGATGGGCATCATTTCAATTTCAAATTTCCCTTCTTCATTTGTTAATTCTATCATGTTCATATCTAGATCTAGGTCATTAGAGGGAAGAGATGTTATACTGAGAAGACTACCCATTCCCTGTGGTTCAAATGGGAGGAATATTGTCTTGTCATTCTCCAAGAGTTTCATAATTCCTGTTGTTGTTTTAGTGGACACTGTTTCCACAGATATTGATTTACCTTTATCTGTCTTTGCCACCTCAAATGTTTTTGGACTATCCGAGGTGACCGGGACTAACTCTTTTGTTGGAGGTGGTTTGTTCAATTCATTTGTGGGAAGCTCATACTCTGTATGGATTCCTTTCTTTTTCCTGAGGTTTTCTAAGTGTATATCAAAGGGTTTAGGATCCTCTTGAGCAATGAAGACCTTTCATAGGTGTAAAAACCTTACTTCTTGGAATAACATGGAAGAGATTGCCTTCATGCGATGTATCCATGAACAACCGAGAGTCATATTATAGTTGGTTTTCCTGATCTATAATATAAAATTCAGCGAGGATAGTTTTGGGTCATAAAGTGACTGAGTAGCACTATAGTCACGATTGAAGTTTCCTTGAGGCTATCATAGCGTCTTAGCATGTTCCGTGTCGAGGAATAATTCTCATTTTCTCCATATTCAAGACTTTTGAAGAAATGTAAAGGGGTTTACGTTGACCGCTGCCCCATCGTCAATTATTGCACACTGAATGTAATTGTTATAAATCCAAGTCTGCAAATGAAAGGGTGGATCGCCTCTACACGCGAGATTTCAGTGTCCAGTTGGCATTTTACTTATGTAAAAAATAAAATCAATATCCTTATCTAGTCTACCACTTGAGGCTAGACGTAAAATTCTACATGGTTTATTTGACGTGCTCAGGAGGTGGCCTAACGTGGCTTAGATGACTAAGACATAATGCATCTGAGCAACGAGCAACTTTATGCGCAGGTGAGATTTCTTCAACAAATCTAGGAATGAAATATGAGAAAAGGTCTTTATTCAAATCTGATAATCAACTCATAGGCATCCTACTGGGTTTACTGCAATTGTCTGAGAAATTCATCTCGTGTGATTAAAAATATCAGGTAGGAAATTGTTGAGAACAGTACTCCTTTGTCTAATTTGTTGCATTAGTTTCTACTCTCGTACCTCGGTAGCTCTAATTATACTAATCCCAACTATCTTGGCTTGTGGCGTACGATTTGAACCTAGGTTAGGAGTAATCCGACCATTGGATTCAATGGAGTTGACGCATCTTGATTGTTATTCCCAATCATGACACCGTTATTTTGTCCCCATTTGGATCTAACCTATTATTGTTAGAAGCAGATTCGGGAGAGGATCATTGAAAATCTTGAGAGGTGCATTTTGAGGGGAAACCAATCTCGTGGTAAGTGTATTGGCAGTGTGGTTAGTGTAGGACTTGCCAAAAACATATCTACAAAGAGTTATCTTTTAACCCTCTAGAAAATGTTGCAATAATTTGTTGTAGTCGCAGTAATTCCTAGTATCATGACCTCAGTATTTTGTGAAATCCACAATAGAAATTGGGATTATAGTCTCTGTTGTTGTTGGTTTGAATCCTTGTTGTGGCCCAAAATTCCAGATTAGGCTAGCTGGTTGTTATAGTTGAAATTTTGAGGCTATGCTGCCTTTGGATTTGGTTTTGATATCCATCTGGGCCTCAGGAAAGGCCTTGTGATTAGATATATGTTGTTGTTATTGTTGTTGTTGTTGTGGTTGTGGCGGATGATTAAAATCCACTGTATTGATTGTTGAGAGTGAATTTATTATTGCGTTGATTGTTAGTAGGTGTCGGGGTGTTCACAATATTTGGTATTTTAGATTGATCAATGACTCCATCTGTTGTAACACCCATGCTTTTTTTTAAGGATCTTAGGTCCTTGATTGGTATTTCTAATGTTGGGATATGTCGTAGTATTTTCATTGGGAGTGATTAATCTCTCGTTCATTCCATAAGTCTTATGACCGCTATGTTTATTACCACTTGATCTATTCAGAGAGCACTCTCAAGTAGTTCATCATAAGTCCTTAGCCAAAACTTCTGAAATTCTTCCTTTATCTCTCTACTGAGATAATGAAGGAATAAATCACATAATTCCATTTGATTCATGTTCAGAGTACTTGCTGAAGAGTAGAGGACCATATGCCATCTTTTAATGAAATGGGTGGTAAATTCATTATGCTCTTATTTAATGTGTAAGAATTCCTTGATCCCCATTCTTAATAATTTGTTCATGTCAAAAGCTATGTGATGAATTCTGAAACAAGTTGTTTAAATGAGTTTATTGAGGCTTTGAGGTATTCTATAATACCAATCGAGGGCAATTCCTTCTAAGCTTTTAGGGAAGATTTTAGCAAGAACCACATCCCAAGGGAGCAGTTCTCGAATGGCTGTGGCATAGGCTTTGATATGTGCATTAGGATATCCCTCCCCCTTGAATTTAGGAAAATTAGGAAGAGGTCTTGGAAGCATGACGCTTCGTACAGTGAAATATAAAGGCTCTTTTAAATATTCTGAGTAAGTCCCTACCGCAAAGGTTTCAACCATAGATGGTTCCTGTTGAGGGAGTGGAGGTGGAATGGTTTGTTGATAGGGCATAGCATATGTATTTGCAGGGGCGTAAGGAAACCCTTGTGGTTGAGCAAACATCCCAATAGAAGAGAACATATCTCCGTGTGGCGACTTTGAATAAATGTTTAAGTAGGGAGGAGCATCGCTATGATATGGATTTTTTGGTACTACACTGAGAGGTATCATATTTTCAACTGGAGCAACATTTGAAAATGTGGTTCTAGTTGGTTTTTGTTGTGGATAGCTATACGATTGTTGAGGAGGCATTCCTAACATGCATGTTCTTGTAAGGAGGTCAACTTGGCTAGAAGGATACAGAGGGTTAGGAGTTCCTGCTTGCCCCGAGTGTGAAGCTTGATTTGTTTGAGCAAGTTCTAGCCATCTAACCATTTCAACTAGAGCCAAGATGAATTCGATTGGTGAAGATACAATGTTCTGTCGTGGTGGCTGTTGTGGCACCCATTGAGGTTGTCGAGGGGTATGGTACCCCGATATGAATTGATAATTTCCCTACCAGACTTCACCAAGAATATTCTCCATAGGTGGAGAAATTATTAGGTTGTGGAGCTTGTTTTCATGTGAGAAAGTGTTGAATACTATACACTAAGAGTACTGTACACTTTCCATAGTTGTCTTGCTGAGATTTGGGGCTGGGTCGGGGACGACAGCCCCCAAATTGTTTTTTTGGGCCTTAAAACGTGACTGATACATCAGGAAACATGATTTTATCATATGGGTGTGTTTTTTGACCCATAGATTTATGGGATCATTTTGGCCCATGGTTTTGATACCCACGGTTTTGTAAAACTGCTTAAGCAGTTGTCTATTTATATGGTTTTGTGCATATGGTAGATATAATGTAAACATTGCAGATGTGATTTGAATTCAACTATGAATTCTATAGAGTTTGTTGAGCATAGCTCCAAATGGATTTGGGTATTGTATTGAGAGAGAAGTGGCTTGTAATAAAATCTGAGCAAGTGATTCTTTGTGGACGTAGCCCAAATTGAGTGAACCATGTTAAATACTATCTCTTTGTGTTGTGTTATTTTATTCTACACTTTTATTTGAGATCTGTAATAATTTCTGCATATTAGTTTCTACTGCTGCGATTTTGTGAGGGATTATTCCACATATTTTATCCCTTATTTCCTAACAATTGGTATTAGAGTGAGGTTTGGTTTGCTAAAGTTGCATCTTCGGTATTATTTAATTTTTCAAAGGAAAAGACTACAAAAGATCTGATGGATGCATTAGGGAAGTTGTATGAAAAACCCTTTGCCTCTAATAAGATATTTTTAATGAAAAAGTTGTTTAATATGAAGATGTTTGAGAATGGTTCAGTAGCAGATCATTTAAATGATTTTAATACGGATGTAAATATGCTAGCTTCGGTTACAATAGAATTTGATGAAAAAGTTAGGGCTTTATTAGTTCTGTGCTCTTTACCTGAGAGTTGGAATAGCCTGGTAATGGTAGTAAGCAACTCGGTTCCAGCTAACTCAAAGTTGAAGTTTGAGGATGTTGTAGGGGTGATTCTAAGTGAGGAAATGTGAAGAAAAATATCTGGTGAATCTTCTACTTCAGGGAATGCTTTGACAGTGGAAACTAGAGGGAGACAGAAGAATAGAGGAAACCGTGGAAAATCAAAGGATCGGGCAAGGTCAAAATCCAAAAGCAAGATAGTATGCTGGCACTGTGGAAATCCTGGGCATGCAAAGAAGGACTGTTGGGAGCTTTGGGACAAGAAGAAACAACAGGAAGAAAACAAGGAGGCAAATGTGGCAACAGGTAATGTATGTCAGGATGCTTTGATTCTTTCTTTGCACAATATTACTGAATCTTGGGTTTTAGATTCAGGGGCTTCTTTCCATGCTTCTCCACATAGGCATTATTTTGTTGATTATGTTCAAGGAGATTTTGGGCATGTTTTTCTTGGTGATGATGAGCCTTGCAACATAGTTGGAAAAGGTTCTTATTCAGGTTAAGATGCAGAATGGGAATACTTGGCTATTGAAGGATGTCAGACATGTGCCTACATTAAGACAAAATTTGATATCGGCAGGGTAGTTGGGAAGTGATGGTTGTACTGTGATATTTACAGCAGACTCTTGGAAGGTTACCAAGGGTGCTCTTGTGGTGGCAAGAGGTAAGAATGTTGGAACCTTGTATTTAACCACTTATAGCACTAATGTTTGTAATCTTGTGGCTTCAGAAGTAGATACAACATTGTGGCACTATAGGCTCGGTCATATGAGCCATAAGGGCATGGAGATCATAAAGAAGGATTTTTCCTGGATATACAGAAACAAGTTTGGATTTTTGTGAGGACTGCATATATGGGAAATAGAAGCAAGTAAGGTTTCTCAAGGTTGGACCTACAAAGAAAGAGAGTAAGTTAGAGTTGGTGCACTCTGATGTGTGGGGGCCGGCTCAGGTATCATCTCTTGGGGGTTCAAGTTATTATGTTACTTTTATTGATGATGCAACAAGGAAAGTTTGGGTTTATTGTATTAGAAAAAAATCTGATGTATTTGACACTTTTGTTAAATGGAAAGCCTTGGTAGAGAATGAAACAGGTCTTAAGCTAAAATGTCTCAGGTCAGATAATGGAGGGGAGTATTACAGCAATGAATTTGATGATTATTGTTCTAAGAATGGAATCCATAGGAAAAAGATGGTTCCAGGAACTCCACAGCAAAATGGGGTGTCAGAAAGGATGAACAGAACAATAATGGAATGTGCTAGGAGCATGAGGTTACATGTAGGACTGCCTCTTTCTTTTTGTCTAAAAGCGGTGAGCACAGTATGTGTACTTGATAAATAGAGGACCCTCAAGTGCCTTAGATGGAGGCATACCTGAGGAGGCTTGGTATGGTAAGAAAGTTGATTATTCATTTCTTAGATTCTTTGGATGTGAGGTGTTTGTTCATATAGACAAGGATGATAGGACCAAGCTAGAGGCTAAATCAGAAAAATGTACTTTCATTAGTTATGGTGGTAATGAATTTGGATATAAATGTTGGAGTATTAAGGACAAGAAAATCATTCGATCTAGGGATGTGGTCTTTAATGAGAAATTCATGTATAAGCAGTAGTTGCAGGAAAACAAGGAAGAATCCAAGAAATAATATGCAGCGGTAGAGGATCTTCTGGATGGGAAAGTGACACATGAATCAATTCAGGAACCTCCTCAACAGGAACCCCAAACTCCTATATTGAGGAGGTCTTCTAGGGTAAGAAGAGAACCTGAACATTTTTCTCCTTCTCTTTATTATTTATTACTCACTGATAGTGGAGAGCTAGAGAGCTTTGATGAAGCAATGTAGGTAGATGCCAGGAAGAAGTGGGAGCAAGCCATGGATGAGGAGCATCAGGCTCTCATGGAGAACCAGACATGGGATTTGGTGAAGCTACCCGAAGGAAAAAGAGCATTACAGAACAAGTGGGTGTTTAGATTCAAAGAGGAAGAAGGAGGAAAGAAAAGATACAAGGCCCGGTTGGTGGTCAAGGGGTTTGCACAGAAAAAAGGTATATATTTTGATGAGATTTTTTCTCCTGTAGTAAAAATGACTTCTATTAGAACTGTTCTTGGAATAGTTATAGCAGAAGACTTGCACTTAGAGCAGCTTGATGTAAAAACTACATTTCTCCATGATGATTTGGAGGAGGAACTATATATGCAGCAACTAGAGGGCTATGAGGTCAAAGGTAAAGAGGAGATGGTGTGCAAACTGAAGAAGAGCTTGTATGGCTTGAAACAAGCTCCACGTCAATGGTATAAGAAATTTGATAGCTTCATGATGGAGTGAGGTTATATTAGATGTCATTCTGACCATTGCATGTATACAAAGAAATTTGAGGATGGACAGTTATATTATCCTTGTGTCTCTATGTGGATGACATGTTGGTTGTAGGTAAAAACATGCAGGAAATAAAAGTACTCAAGAACCAGCTAAGTGAATCCTTTGCTATGAAGGATTTGGGGGCAGCCAAACAAATCCTTGGTATGAGGATATCTCGGGATAGGAAGGAACGGAAGCTAACTTTATCTCAGGAAGAGTACATTAAGAAGGTCTTGGAGAGGTTTAATATGCAGGATGCTAAACCAGTTGGGACTCCTTTGGCAGGGTATTTCAAGTTATCAAAGGAGCAGTGTCCCAAGACAGAGCAGGAGAGAAACCAAATGTCCAAGGTACCTTACTCATCAGTGGTTGGCAGTTTGATGTATGTCATGGTATGCACTAGGCCTGATATTGCCCATGCAGTGGGAGTGGTGAGTAGATTTATGAGTGATCCAGGTAAAGATCACTGGACAGGTAGTAAAGTGGATCCTTCGGTATTTGAGAGGGACCATGGGGACAGTTTTGTGCTACAGTGGATCAGACACCACTTTGTGTGGTTATGTAGATTCAGATATGGCTGGAGATGTAGACAACAGGAGGAGCATGACAGGTTATCTTTACACTTTAGGTGGGACAATCAGTGAGCTGGATTTCATGACTACAGAAGTTGGTGGCTTTGTCAACCACAGAGGCTGAGTATGTTGTTGCCACAGAGGCAAGCAAAGAAATGATTTGGTTACAACAATTTCTTGAGGAGTTGGGGCATAAGAAAGAGGAAGGAAAGTTACATAGTGATAGTCAGAGTGCTATACACCTAGCTAAGAACTCTACTTTCCACTCTAGGACAAAGCATATACAGTTAAGGTACCATTTCATCAGGACAACTTTGGAGGAAGAGAAGTTAAAGCTGGAGAAGATTCATACCAGTCAGAATCCTACAGACATGATGACCAAGGTGGTCACAAGGGAAAAACTGAAGCTGTGTTCAGCTTTGGTTGGTCTTCACAGAAACTAGTGAAGGGTTGAGAAGCTTTCTAAGAGGAAAACTAGTCTCCAAGTGGGAGGTTGTTAGGTTGTGGAGCCTGTTTTCATGTGTGAAAGTGTTGAAGACTGTACACTAAGAGTACTATACACTTTCCAGTTGTCTCACTGGGGTTTGGGTTGTGCCGAAGCCCCCAGTAGCAGGGGTTCGGGGGCATAGTCCCCAAGAAAAAAATTTTGGGCCTTAAAACATGCCCGATATATCGAGAAACATGCTTTTCTCATATTTGTCAGGTTTTTTGACCCATAGGTTTATGGGACGGTTTTAACCCATGGTTTTGATACCCATGGTTTTGTAAAAATGTTTAAGCAGTTGTCTATTTATATGGTTTTATGCATATGATAGATACAATGTAAATGTATTGCAGATGTGTTTTGAATTCGGTTGTGAATTCTGTAGAGTTTGTTGAGCATAGCTCCAAATGGATCTGGGTATTGTATTGAGAGAGCGGTGGCTTGTAATAAAATCTGAGCAAGTGATTCTTGGTGGATGTAGCCCAAATTGGGTGAACCACATTAAATACTGTCTCTTTGTGTTGTGTTATTTTATTCTACACTTTTATTTGAGATCTGTAATAATTTATGCATATTAGTTTCTACTGTTATGATTCTGTGAGGGATTATTCTGTATATTTTATCCCTTATTTCCTAACATGGGGGTGTTCTCTTGGAGCAATCTTTCGAGTTGTGTTTACAAACTTCCTATGGTGGGTACATGTTATATCACGTTATTCACTTCTAGCGTAATGTGCTAAGTATTCTTCATCCAAAACTGGGAGCCAAATCTCACAATACCTTTTTATCTGATTTGTGCACTACAAAACCACTGAGGAGATGAAATGGATCTAGTAAATGTCATATTGTTAGAGCCCGAGGGCTAACGTTGTTAAAGCAGTTTTGACTTTCTAGATCCTTATTTCAAAATGAAGAACTAGAGCTAGTTCTTTGCAATGAGGACTTTAGAAACAAGTATTCATTTCTTGAGTTTTGTAGCCCATGCAGAGAAGTGAGGGTGACTGTTGTCTACTCTTTTGACCATAATATGGTTCAGACAACAGGCTGTCGTATACGTCGTATCCTGACATATTTGGGGGGTATATAAATTTGGCCCGCAGAATAATGGGAAGGGTTGGTTATGAAATATCATGGTTTAAAAATTCCTCTTCCTTTCACATTAGGTTCAAGAAATTTTGTTGGTGAACTGATGTGAAGGCTAAGAAGTAGAGAACATGAAAAGTGAATCAATGCTGGAAAACGAGTAAATCTAACTCTGGATAATATTGTGTATTTGTGTCACGTCGGGTTACACCAATTTTGTACGATAGAAAAGTGACATGAGCATTTGAGAATCATCAAGCAGCCTTTTCCGTACCTGACCTCCCATGGTCATGCCGAGACCTAGACCTTGAAATTGGAATTTGCAGAAGTTCAAAGTCTACAACTTATATCCTCGATATGTAATAACAGGATCTAAGAATCCAAACAAAAGTGTTTCCTAACTTGAATTGGCGTTATGGATCGGTCTAACACTAGAATTGTTCAGAGGCTCCAATCAATATCGAGATACCAAGATCCTATCTCTGGTTGTTGGATTCGTGGAAAGTGACCTGTAGGTGCTTCGTATCTACTTCCAGACAGGGTCATGAAAGTGGTAGCAAGAAGTTTAGTGTATGGGTTACAACTGGAAACTACAGATGGTTCCTTCTGGTCTGGCCCAGAAAAGGTTAGCAAATTGGTTTCTAGATCCAACACAGAAAGTGAGATGAAAACTATATCCAGTGGAAGTAGTGAGGAATCTGATACTAGTGTACGTAGACTAGTTTCGACTGTTTAACTGATTTGTAGGCTCTATTAGGTTTTCAATTCGGGATCACTATTTGAACTCATGGTTTTATGATGGACCTATTATGGTCATGTAAAGAAGCAATCCCGTCTTTCAACTATCCAGTTTTGATAAAAAATATTTTCAACTTCTATGTTTAGTATCAGAAGTTCTATGATCTTCTCGGAAACCTCACGGGTGTTAGAAAATGTATGTTAGGCCTTTGTTATGTGAGTGAGAAGGTATCCTACATTTTGCTATAAGTTAATGGATCACAATTAAATCCTTTGTAATCTCGTTAAGGTTCTTAAAATTATATGGACATCGTATCAAGGTAATCTATAGCTGGGAGATTTGACCAAATTCATATGCTTTGTCATCTTCATGTTTAATTCTCTTAATTGCTCACTCAATTGCTTGTGGGTTTCTAATTGTTAAGACTTGAATCCTAAGACATTTAAGTTAACCACGAATTCATGCATCCATATTTTTAGGGTTTCATTGGTTTGAATATGTAACCCCATAAAAATCTCTTGGTCCCGTAATAGTCATGCATTGAACTAAACTTAATTGAAGAAGTAAACTAGTTTAAATGAATCCATGTATGCAATGATCTTTTTGTATTTTCAGATATATAAACTTGAAGTATTTTAAAGAAGCTCCTCAATCTAATAAATTCATATAACAAGTAATATAATCCCAGAATGGCTAGCTCAAGCAATGGTAGCCAGATGTAGCTTTTGCTCTATGCACTTGTAAGTTGATACAAATATCCATATCTAACTAATACAAAGATTGAAAAACATCCAATCTTATCTCAGAATAGTGAGAAAAAAATCATTGGCTTCGCATAAGCTTCATTCCCCAAGCATCCCCGACAATATTAGAATGCAAGATTTTAACTAAAATGAAATGATTCACTACTCTATTTGATATATTGGCAACACAACTTTGAGGTAATTTACCAGAAACTTAGAGCTCTGACAGAACAGACAGAAAATCCAGTTGTATTGTAGCTTGTCACCCAGTGTGCATCTCCCAAAATTTGTGTTCTTTGAATCCAGAAAGGGAGAGAATGTGACAACCTCAATAGGAGAAGATATTTACAGTGAAACTTCCTAAATCGAACGGAATGTGTAGACACCCTAATTTCACATCTATCCTAAATCAATTAATTCCCCTTCCTCATTTCCCACAAAAATACACTTCGAATTAATCAAATATAATTTGATTAATTATCCATTTCAAAATCTAAAAAATAACCCAATCCTCACCACATGTCATTATTCTCCATGTTTTTCTACTATTGAATTAAAAATTCAAATTCAAATCCTCACCCACCCTTCATGGTCCCCACTCACCTAAAATCCTCCACTTATGAATTAAAAATATAATTCAAATCCTCACCCATTCTTCGTGGCCCCCACTTATCTAATCTTGCCCACATTTTCAAACCACTCACCTAATCCTGCCCACATTTTCAAACCATGATTACTTAATCTTGCCCACATTTTCAAACCATGATTACTTAAATTAATCTAAGTTAATCACTCCCTCAGGCTATAAATACAACCTTACCCCTCCCCTCTAAGGACACGGAGAATAAGCTTGAATGCCCTATCTAAGTTCTTGCATCCTTTGAGCAAAGAACATCCTTCTTGCCTCGTCCTAATGCCCAAATAGCCTCATAATATTTTTTCCCATCTGGTGCAAAGTAAGAGGATCGTTGTTGCAGGAAGGTCTTGCTCCGTCTTGAAGAAAAGCACCTACATATCACACAATCAGGGCTCAATCCAAGTTTCCTAGCCCATTCTGAGGTTTGCTATAGAACGCGAAGGAGGAGGTATGATTATTGGTATTTTACTTCCTTGTTAGTAGTGTATTTTTCCTAGCTTACATTCTGGCACGCCTGGTTACTTTCGATCTGTTACCATTAATTTCCCAATTAGTGGTTTTATCTATTTTTTGTTTATTATTGTTCGTTATTATTTCCTTTTCTGTTCCTTATGGCCTTATTTGGTTAACCTTCACGCTTTGGGTAGTGTTTTTTTTGTGTGGTGTCTTGTGGTGTATCTGCAGGTTATAACAACAATGAAACTATGACGCTCATTTTGTCTTTGATATCCTCGGTGCTTCGTGTTTAGTTCTTAGTTCTGATTTTTCTATTCACTCATAATCTATAGAAACACATGAACTACTCATTAGTTTATCATCTTACTGTCATGGGACAACCAATCCGGAAAATGCATTTATTTATTTACTTTTGCTAAAATAACTGCTTTGTAGGAAGTTAATCATTTTTTCTTTCTTTCAATTTAATCAATCATTTTGTGATCTAACTCTTTATTTCTGTTTATTGTTCTTTTTTAACCTTTCTGTCAAAATTTTAGCTTCTCAGGTGAAGTACAAAAGTCAAAAAATAAAAAAACTAGCTCACAAGACGTTTTTCTCACGTTTAAAATTTTCATTCAGAGTGCTACTGTAGCCCATCTTCTGGAAGCCATAAATTTTTCTCCTGAACTCGGAATGAATTCATTTTTTTTTAACGGAAAGGTATTCAAAACGATCTATGCAATGGAAAAATAATTTTTTGATTTAGACTTACAAAAAAAATTTGGTTTCATTTCTTCTAACACCTGTCTTTTTAACAAAAAACAACAAAATTATAGTTTTTTTTTTTAATTATTATTTTTTTTTATTTCACGTAACAACCTCACACATATGCTCTTTCCTTGCACTTAAAAAGTGATCTTAGAAATCAGAAACGTGAGGCCACCCAGGCTCTGCAAAACAAAATTTTTTTTTTTGCCTTACATTTCAATTTTCCACGACAACACTTCTAGGTAACGTTTTCACACTCTTCTTTCGTCGTTTTTCTTTTTTGTGAAAATAATCATTATCGCTATTTCACAATCATGATTAATTGCAATAATTATTAACATTTTTTAAAAAAATCAAAAAAAAAAATCTATTCCAATTGTATCCGTGTATGCTCTTTTCTTACGCCTTCGAGTGATCTAGAAAATCAGAAATGGTCACAATTTTTTAGTTTCTTGTTCTAACATTGCAGGATCCTCTAGCTTTGTTTTCCAACTGTCATTTCAATCATTATTTTCCTTTGTCATATTATTAATATTTGTTTGGTCGTTGGTTGTGTATGCTCTTTTCCTGCGCCTTTGAGTGATCTGGAAAATAAAAAACAACCACGATCACTTTTCTAACATTTCATTTGCAGGATAACTACTAATTTTTTTTCTGTAGAACCGCGTCACTGGAATATTGTCAAAAACAAAAACAAAAAACAAAAAAAAAATCCCGCAAAAATACCACCATTCAAAGAAAATTGCTAAAACCAAAAAAAAAGTATGCTCAGGTACGTAATTATTTTCTGCTAGTGATTTATTTCAAGTTGGAAAGAACCCTGCATTTAATCACTTTATCATTTTATTTTTACACGTAGACGAGGTGGATTTCATCACCACCAAAGCTACACCGGTGATGTGGACTTGACTACCATGCACTAACAACATTTGCATCTACATTGCACTTTGAGACCTAGTCTCATCACAGCGTTCGGTATTTACCTCGCCCCTGCTCTTCACTTATAGGTAATGTTGTCATGCAGCGCATGCAAGTCACGCCTAAATAACTGTAACAACGAAGCCTAGGCATCATCCCTGTAAATCTTCGGGGAGTTATAAGGACACCATACACATTCATCCCTCCATCACCTTCCACCTTTTCACAAAACCTGTTTTGGGTGTGGTGATTCACTCCAAAACAGGCAAGTAAGAATTGGTGAGTCTCCTCCAGTGCTCTAAGGGTTCCCCGTACCAATTATGTCCCCGTAAAGAATTAGGTATATCAGGACTAGGGTATATCGGAGGATGCATCTTCTTGGAGTAATAAGAGCCTGCATCCACCATTTCACAGCATACTTGTATGATTGCATGAAACAATGATCATTCCTGAAGAATTTACCTCATAAGCCAAAATAATTGAATCCACCTGATTGCTTGTTGTTTGAAAACAAAATAGTTTAGCATTGTTTTATCATAAAACTTGGCTGATATCAATGTGTTCATTGTAAAATTTTAAACCCTAGTTGTGTTCCACAAAAAAAATCAGTTCTCGACCAATTCAATACCAAGCGAAAACATCCAAACAATCCAACAACACAGACCAAAACATCACACCAATTTCATTAGCTTGCTTCATCCAACAATACATCTGTCATAGCTTGTCTTCGGCTATATCCAACTAATATTGAGTGACTAGCATTCACTCCCCATATCGTTAATTGTCAAAACATCCTTCATAGCTTGTTTCCAGCTATATCAAACTAATATTGGGTGACTTGTTTGAGTTCACTCATTATTCTGTCCACCATCATGTTTATCCAAATCACAGCCAACAAAAATCCTTTCATAACTCATTTTGAGTTATATCACAACCATATCGCGATTAACCTGTTTGGGTTACTCTCCCTGTCAACAATCCAAAGCTTGTTTAAGCCAAATCTACACAATGTGCAACAAATACTCTAATAACTCATCTCGAGTTACATCATCATCATATTGAGATAACTTATTTGAGTTACTCTCCTTATCAGTCATCATGAGCTTATTCAAGCTAAATCTAAAATAATCGAGTTCTCATTTCCTCACACCTGTTGAAAATTCCTACCCACTTTTCAGCTTAATCAGACACATTTCATTATGGTATTCACTCACAGTCACAATCATGAAAATGACGATGAAGAAGTCACACAACCAGAACTCACCAATGAAGAACAAGAACAAGTCAATAGGGTTATAGAACAAAACAAAATGAATATCTGTTATGCATCCTAGCCATGGGGGCAAAACTACCCCTTGAATTCGGGATGAAAAATTTAAACAAACTCATCGACAACGGTGAATCAAGTTATCAAAACGAAATACTAAAAAATCCAAATGGTTCTTCAGCTGAAGAGTTATTCACTAAAATCCAAGACTTAACAAAGAAACTTAAGGAAGCAACGACTAGAGCTGAAAGATTAAAAGACCTCAATCTAGATTCCAATACTCACGACATGTTTGATAAACCGTCCCCCACTTCTCCATTTGCACAAGAATGGAAACTTATGAAAGACACCATTCAAGGACTACAAAAACAATCGAAACAATTCAACATTGAAGAATTGTATCCTTATCCATTTGATAAAGAGATATCACAATTACCATTTCCGTCATTCTTTGAAATCCCTAAGTTTGATAAATACAAAATCAAAGGCGAGCCCCGTGAACATGTCTAGGAATTTTACATGCAATGTCAGGAAGTTACCTATTGAGACACGTACCTTTTACGATTATTCCCCCAAAGTTTAGGAGGACAGGATTTAGACTAGTTTTTCCATCTGCCCAAAGGGTCGGTCATGACATTTACAGACTTATGAGAGAAATTTGTCAAAAAAAATTCCTATAACCTAGACTCATAAATAACCATGCTTGATCTCTACAACACTAGGAAAAGGCCAAATGAAAATTTTGCCTCCTTTTTATAACAATGGCATGAAATTACAAGTCAATTTCCCTGTTCAGTACCCGAGAGACAACTAGTTAGCATTTTTGTCCCTGATCTCAATGTTGAATTATCATTCCACATGTAAATGTATTTTCTGAATAGTTTCAAATAAGTCATCGAAAAGGGGACACAAATCGAAAAATCCCTCATTTCTAAGGGCTTACTTAAAGCACCCTTTAGAGACCAACCTTATTGAGACACTCCTCAAAACCAGGAAAAATCTAAATTCTTTAACCAGAATTGAAATATCGTCAACGATGGCATTACTGATTCCCGCCATGTCCAAATGTCTAAAACCATCCCACCAACACATTGAAATCTAAACAACCAATCATTATCCCTAGAAAGGAAGTTCCTTTTCAGGATTGACAAAGAGAGTTCACTCCTCTCGGAGAATGTCTATCTAGTGTCTTTCATCATTTGGAAAATGCTAATATGATAACATATCCCATTGTCAGACCCTTCAAAGAAGGACAACCCAAACCAAATTGGTATAAAGACAATGAATATTGTGATTACCATCACATAAAAGGGAACTCCATAGATCGATGCATGTAACTCTGCCATTACATCCAAGACCTAATTGAATGTGGAGACATTGAAGTTGAAAATACTTCTGAGACAAAAACACCTAATGAAAAACTTCACATGTTCAAAAATCCCTTCCCTAACCATGATAACAATTCAAAAGATAAGGGTCAATCATCAAGAAATGTTGAGTATGACTCAGTCATCTCAACCATAGATTATGACCAAGACTTAGTGGCAACTATAAAGATCACAACTGACTGTGCGATCTCCACTAGACAGAAAAAAATGTGGGTCCCTATAACAAAAAAAATTTCCACTTCGTCCCCCGGCATCACCTCCTAATCCACCATCTAATTCCGCCACCAATTCCTCTCCACAACCTATGCCATCATTTAATATTTTTAAACAATTAGAGAATACTTGCCGCACAAATTTCAATCATGGAACTACTTAATTATTCTTCCGCACTACAACGCATCCTTATGAAAACATTGAATAATGCTCGTGTCCCTGAGGACATCAATTCACAAAAATTCTAGGATTTAATTTGCACATCTTACAATCCCCAATCCTATTTTATATTTTGGTCCTGCTGACCTGCTTAATCGCAACATCACTAATAATCATTCTTTATATGTCGAGGGTTATGTGACTCATCGTAAACTCAAGTGCGTCTTAATCAAAAATGGATCAACATTAAATATTTGTTCCATGAAACTTTTACGATTGTCTAGGTTACACTGAAAATGATTTACACAACAATATCATAACCATTCGTGGGTATAATAATAGCAAAATAAAGTATGAAGGCACAATCACATAGCCTCTCCAAGTTAGACCCGTCACCTTAGACATGGTCTATCATGTGGTAGATGTAGAAGTTGCATATAACATTCTCTTCAGCCGACCATGGATTCATGCCATGAAATCCGTCCCATCAATATTCCACCAATGCATTAAGTTTCCTCATTTAGACAAGGAATTTACATTATGTGCAGATCCCCAACCTTTTAAGTATTGTATATTCCTCGAAGGATGGTATTGACATGATCTCTATTTTCCATCAACAGATAAATATGCTCCACCTCGCATAATCCCTAACGAAACATGCAGTGATCTTGATACACTCCCTAACAATGATCCGAAACCATCATCTTATAACCAAAACACATTTTCCAATCCATTATCTTCCGCTAGTCAACCATCTTCCACCAATTCTTCTCCCACTAATCTATCATCTTCTTCCACTGATCAAGCTTCTTCTTCAAACAACAATTATTCTTCCACCATGCTATCTTCTTCGTCACCTAGCCAATTTTCTTCATCCAACCACACCTCCTCTATTAAAATACATCCTCCTATGAATAACCAACCTTCATCCTTTAATCCACCCCCTTCTTCTTATAACCCATTCTCTTCATCTTTTAAGACTACCAAACTATCTTCCCCACCACATGAGGTACATATTGGTCCCCCCATCTTACACATTCAAAATCATTGACATGGGATGTAGTGAATATAAATTTCAAAATATGGTAGACTCTTTTTTTATCACCAAATCCCCACATAACTACAACAAACCTAATGCTCCACATCTGAGAATCCATCCCATTTAACAAATGGGACAATTAGTTTGGAAAAAAATTGGTTATCTTAAAAATCGAACATATTCCAAGTTCTTTAGAATCTTGGTTATATAATGACAAATTTGCTCCATGTTATGAGTCCCCTCAATTTACCAAATCTCGCTGAATAATGAAAAAAATGTGATGGAAGGGTACAGGACTTAGTCCAAATGAACAAGGTCATTTAGACTCGATAAATTGTACACAACATCACGGTAAACATGGCCTAGGTTTCAAGGTGTTTGATGTTGCTCCCATGATAATTTCATGTGACAATGATGACACCAGTTTTGATAATGACATTAGGTCTCCATGTAGTCTTTTTGAGGAATTCACTGAAACACATCTTTACTTTGAACATTTATCTATTAATGTCATCAATTTTGAGCCTACACATCTGAAGTCTCATAGACCATGGCCAACCACATCATGCAGCCATGGACATGTTCCAAAATGATGAAGAAATCGAATAATTCCTTGGAACTCGTGACCAAATCCCTACTTCCAACCATAGAAAAAGATTTGAAATCAATCTAAATGAATCAGCCTATTTTGGTGAAGCGATAAAATATTCAGATCCTTCACCCTCAGAAAATTTGCATCAAAAGCGCAAACAGAGGATTTCCCATAGTCAAAACCTCACCACCACCCTATCCAACAAACATATCAACAAAAAGTTCCAACAAACACCCGACACTAATGACCTACATCAACTAGTCAGCATCGTTCTCCGAAAATTAAACATCTAAAATGCTTGTAGAAGAAACAAAAGACATAAACATTGGCCACCACTGAACAGCCAAAAATTTTACAACTTGGCATTAGTCTGTCTGACTAAGAATGCATGGAATTCACAACACTCCTTATTGAATTCCAAGCTATATTTGCATGGACATATAAGGACATGCTAGGCCTAGACCCATCTCTTGTAGTACACCATCTTGTGGTACATCCAAATGAAAAACATGTAAAACAAAAAACTACGCAAAATGCATCCCCGAGTTGCATTCCTTGTCAAAACTGAACTCGAGAAACTCTTAGAACCTGACTTTATCAAACGTACTAATTATTCGGCATGGATATTTAACATATTTTTAGTCGCCAAGAAAAATCCCGACATCAAAATATGCACAGACTTCTATGTGACATCAACAAGGCTTGTCCTAAAGATGAATTTCCATTGCCAAATATAGACATGATTGTTGATTCTACGAAAGGCCATGAAATGCTCTCCTTAATAGATGGGTTCTCTGGTTACAATCGAATATGTATTACTGAAGGGGATCAACATAAAATGGCATTTACTACACCATGGGGAACCTTCTGTTATAAGGTCATGCCTTTCGGCTTGAAAAAGGTTGGTGCCACCTATCAACAAGCAATGACTGTCATCTTCCATGACATGTTACATGATATCGTGGAAGATTATGTTGATGATATATTAGCAAAATCCAAAACACGAATAGGGCATCCAAGTGTGTTGAGATGAATTTTCAATAGATTACGCGAGTACAAAGTTCATCTTAACCCAAATAAATGTGTGTTCGGAGTAACCTCTGGTAAATTATTAGGGTTTATTATCTCACAAAGAGGAATAGAAGTGGATCCTTCCAAAGTCAAAGCAAATATGGAAATGCCTCCTCCTCAAAACCTAAAATAATTACGCAGTATTCAGGGAAAGATACAAACTATTCAACGTTTCATATCACAGTTAGCTGACCAGTGCAATCACTTTAATCAGTTACTCAAGAAAGATGCACACTTTCACTGGAACCATGATTACCAAGAATATTTTGTTAAGTTAAAAGAATACCTCTCTACTCCACCTGTTCTTATGTCACCAGTTGTCACGACAAACCCATGTTGCTTTATACATCTGCCACTAAATATGCCATACGAGCTCTACTAACACAACACAATGATCAAGCAAAAGAACATGCTATATATTACCTTAGTCAAACACTTATAGAGTACGAAGTATATTATTCCCAAATCGAAAAAGTATGCTTAGCGGTCACCTTTACATTCCATTAGTTACATCATTACTTTCTCAATCACACAACTAAGTTGATTGCCAAAATTTATCCTCTCAAGTATTTATTGTCCTGACCCATTCTCATGAGAATAATGTCTAGTTGGGTCGTATTACTTAGTGAATTAGATGTCAAATTTTTTCCACAGAAAATCAATTAAAGGAAAAGCCCTTGCAAACCAACTTGCCGAGGCACCCCTTCCTGGCACAGATCCACTTTAATTCTCTTTTCCTGATGAAGATATTCTACACATAGACATCATGCCAACTTAGACTCTATTTTTTTAAGGATCTTGTAATCTCCATGGCTCAAAGTCTGGTATTTTGACTTATCACACCCTAGCGGACATGTTATCCCCAAATCATTTCGCTTAGCATTCCCATGTACCAACAATATCACAGAATATGAAGCTCTCATTACAAGATTAAAATTAGCTATATCTTGGAATCTTAAAAAATTAGTTGTATTTGGTGATTATTTAATTATCATCAAACAAGTTACTGATGAATACCAGGTTAAGGATGAAATAAACTTATCCCATATAAACGCACGGTGGATAGTCTCCGAATCTATTTTTGATTAATTAGCCTTGATCCAATCCCCATAATTCATAATAAATATGCTCACGCTATGGCAACCATCGGATCCCCATTTGAAATCACATCTAGTCAACCCCAAACACATTTTCTTGTTGAACATATCTTAATGCATTCCTATGATCTTCTTGAAAACACTATGGTATGTGAAGATCGTGGGTCTGAATAACCCTTGATACCACGATCTTTATACCTTCATTCGTGATAAAACATTTACTGCCAACATGAAACCAATGCATAAACATGCTTTAGCACAACGTGCTTCTCATTACACCATTTTAGCAAAAAACTCTTTATAAATGAGGATATGATGGGACCCTGTTCCGATGTCTTAATCAGGAAGAATCCTTAAGTGTCTTAGTTGAAGTCCATTTTGGTATCTGTGGAGCACACATTAATGGTATCACCTCAGCTAAGAAAATCCTACGAGTTGGATATTATTGGCCCCACCATGGAAAGTGACACATGTCATTTTTTTAAACGTTGTCAAGCATGTCAAAAGCATGGAAATATTATCCACACACCTTCCTAGGAATTACAATCGATAACCACACCATGGCCCTTCTCTCGATGGGGACTTTACCTCATTGGTAAAATCAAACCAACATCATTCGATGAACATAAGTTTATCATTACTGCTACTGATTACTTCACTAAATGGGTAGAAGTTATTCCTCTCACTTATGTTACCGGTAGCCAAATATCAAAATTTATTTTTAATAATCTCATATGTCAATTTGGTATTCCATCCACTCTGGTTGCAGATAATGGAAAATCATTTAAAAACTAGGATGTAAAAGACCTAGCTAAACATTTTCACATCAAACTTAAATGGTCCACTCCATACTACCCTCAGGAGAAACGGTCAAGCGGAAGCAACCAATAAGTCCTTAAAATATATCATGGAAAATATTTTCAACACCAATGGACAAAATTGGCATACTCAAATTTACCCCCGCTATTTGGGCTTACCATACATCTTACCGCACGCCTACCGGAGCCCACCCCATTTTACCTTGTTTATGGTTGTGAAGCCATTTTACCTATTGAGATAGAACTCCCATCCTTGAGGATCTCTCTTAAAGATGTAATTAATGAGGAATAAATACCGACAGTCACGACTTCAAGAGCTTGAGCTTCTTGATGAAAAAATGACTTAATGCTCTTAATCATCTTCAAGCTTCAAGTCTATCAAAACTAACTACAATGCAGTTATCATAAAAAGGTAAGACCCAGAGAATTCAAAATTGGTGACCTTGTTTTAAAAGAAAATCAAAATAATACCACTAAAGAACGACAAAAACAGGGAAAATTTGAGCCTAATTGGTTATAACCCTATGTAATTACAGCTAAATTTGGCTCTGGAGCCTATAAATTGGCCACTGAAGATGGTCAAGATCTTGATGAACCAATGAATGCAGTTCATTTAAATAAATTTTATCCTTGAGATGTTCACTATTCTAAGTCCTTGAAAAACCCATGAATCATAGATAATTACATAATCATAGATAATTTTGGGTTTGGAGCTTATAAATTGGCCATTGACACATGCCAAGTCCTTGAAAAACCCACGAATGCATTCCATTCAAAGAAATTATATTCTTGAAAGCACTCTCTATTCTGGGAAACAACAACGTGTACATTGTTCCTTCTATCTTATTTATCTCCAAATAATTTAAATTTATTCATTTCCATTGGTAGATATGTTCTTTATCAAAAGCACATCTTCATATTTATCATCATGAGACAAGTGTTAATATAAATCCTATTAACTTTTTGAGCGTCATACTTCTTCCATTTTCAATCGCTTTCCTCTATGGTCATACCTAGAAGCTTACTGATGGTAATATATTCCCTTCAAAGACATTCTCTCTTTCATAACAAAGCTCTAAACTTCATTACCCAGTTCATTTGGTCGTCCATCTCAGTCTTCGGTGTTAAACCCTCGCATCCTACTAGTCGTGTGGGGCTGAGATTGGGGGTAGACGTTTCTTCCCAAATACAAAGCACTATTGTAAAAAAAATCCATCAATTCAATAACTTATGAATAATTCATTGTCACATCTTTCGTCCTTCATAGTCTTTGGTGTTGAGCCCACACTTCTTCCTGGTAGTGTGAGACTAGGAATGGAGGAAGGTGTCTTTACTCGTCTACGTCTTGTCTTCGGTGATAAACCATTGCCTCTTACAAATGGCATGGGGAAAAGCATAGAGGTTCATCCTCATAAAAGCATAAAAATATTTCAAAACATTCAAAAAAAACAAAAAAAAAAAAAAAAAAAAAACAAAAAAAGAGAAAAAGGGAATCCACTCGCCTATGTTTTGCCTTCGGTGATGAGCCCTTGCTTCTCACTAGTAGCATGAGGCAAGGCATAGGGAGTCATTTCAAAAATACAAAATCTTTCAATGCTTGCAAATTATTTAATCCCCAAAGAAGTAATTTAGATGCTTAAGTGAAGAAAGAACTATTCATTAACCTCATATCAGCCCAATCAGCAGGCCACATAATTGTCTAAGTCTAACAAGTGACTCATAAAGTGAAAGCCATTTTTAAAATTTGTTCAGTACCGTTATGAAGAATGGAGTCATAATTTCCCAAAGGGATTGTTGTTAGCATTTGTCTCTATATTCATTATCTACCTCCTACGTCCTTCTTGATTCTTGGTGATGAGCCCACACATCTTATTAGTTGTGTGGAGTCAAGAATGGAGCTAGACTTCTTTTCATCATATCATCACCACCATATTCTGCCAATGGAAAGAAAATTTGTGTTATTCTAAGCATAAGTTACCACACGGAACATGGTACATACAAATAATATCCTGGTTTATCGCCTCTCAAAACTAAGTCTGCACTTTGGTCCATAAATTTCCAATCACAGTGTAAAAATCTATAAACAGTGTGAAAATAATCAAAAATCCAAAAACAATGTAAAAATCTAAAAATTCAAAAATATTTGAAAATCGTCAAAAATCCAAAAACAGTGTAAAAATCTAAAAAATCCAAAAACATTTGAAAATTGTCAAAAACCTAAAAACATTAGAAACAACCGTCCAAAATCTAACAAAAAATTAGAAATCGTCAAAAATCCAAAAACATTAGAAACACTCATCAAAAATCTAAAAACATTTGAAAATCATTAAAAAAAACAAAAAACATTTGAAAATGGTCAAAAATCCAAAAAACATTAGAAAAAAAATAAAATATATATATATAATAAACAAAAATAAAAATATTGTAAACTCCACAAAATCACAAAAACTCTAAAATAACCAACACAATTCAACCTTTGAACTATTATCCCCAACGAATGATCCAATCACCTTAAGACTATCAAATTCAAACCACTTCTCCTCACGTGAATCCTCGCTTGGGGAAAATCCGGCTCTCATTGCTTCCTTGTTTGAGGACAATGACCCAATATTTTACCGTCCTCGTACCCTTGCTTGGGGGCACATCCGATTAATCCTCATTTTGGAACATGTTAGGGATATGTTTATAGGTTCTTGTGTTGCATTATTAGTTATAAATTATTAATTACTTTCTTGTATCTTGATATATTATAGGGGGCATCTTGATTTTATGTATCCTGGTGTTCTCTCTAATATTCTTATGTTATTTGATTGCATGTCGTACTGGGGCATCATACTTTCTTGATGGCCTCTGTCTATGCTCTCTTCCATTTACATATTGTACTGGGGCATCAAACCTTTTTGATGGCCCCTGTATATGCTATCACGCATATTACAGTCTAGTCATCCTGATCTTTTATATCACAATGCATCCTATTATGTGCTATATTAAAATTAATATGATTTTTATCATGTGAGTATCTTCCTGCATGATCAACATATTACTTTTCACCCCATCCATTCACCCATACTAATACATTCCCCAGTTTGGGAATCCTACTTGATCATCGTTGTAGTTTGTGAATCCTACTTGACGATATTTCTCAAGTAGCATTCACTATCTAGTAGCTCCTTCTCCCCCACCATGATAACCATGTATTTGATCCATTCATTCTCGCTTCTCATTTTTACTCCTCCGCCGCTTATCCCCATATTACCCTTCTCACCATTCCTGTCCCATCTCACCCATTGGTATTCTTTCCTTTCCTCCTTTTTCTTCTTGCTTGACAATCTTACTTAATAACCCCTTCTATATGGAATCGTCGGTGGAGGTTTACCCTCTCCCTAAGATCTTCCCACTGTAGAAGCTTCTTCACCACCTGCCCTCTCATCAAATAACCATCACCACCAAACACAACTTCCAACTCCACCTCTTCTTCTTCCCATTCCTCACATCGTTATTGTCACCACACGGGCATCCAAATTAAGTATTCCCCTCACACTCTCCGCCCTCCACTGCATATATTCCTTGATGCATTCATGTTACCCTCCTTTGTGTCCTTTCTTTTTTATGATCACCTCATCTCATATCATATACCACTTAGGCATACCTCACTCACTCTTTTCTCATCCTTCCCCAAATCCACCTTATGCCTTGTCATCCTACTTACACGCTCTCGTAGTATGGAAAATTCACTTGAGGGTTCCCCTTCAGTCCATTTTGTCATACCCTATTCCCACCAACTCTAACATCATCCTTCTTCTTCCTCAGCTTGGCGATCTTACTTAACCATTCCAGCCGCATGGAAATCTCACTTAATACTTCCACTTAAGGTTGATCTGCCCTGTGGCCTTCCTCTATCCCATCTTATTTCTCCCGCTTCTCATCGCGATCATCTTCTTCAACCTACCATTCCACCCCTATCCCAAATATCATCTTGTCTTTCTCCTTGCATATCATCCCTATCAGTTAGGTGATCCTACAAAACCTCTCTGGCAGCATGACGATCTTACTTAAGAGATTCTCTTAAGCATGACATGTCATCTTACACTCACCCATCACTCTATCTCACCATCCATCTTTCCTCTTCATTCCCCATCATCACATCTTTTTACTACCACTATCACCCTCCTCTACTTGGCAATCTTACTTAACCACTCACCCAGCATGGCGATCTCACTTAAGAGTCCCTCTTAAGGATGATCTGTCTCCTTGCCTTTCCCCATCACTACACACCCTTCACCCTTCACTTCTTCTCAGCATTCCTCATTATCACATCCTTTCACCTCTTTTTTGATTCTCGCAAACACCACTTCTCACTTGACCACTTGTCATCTCCAGTTTCGCTCGCTTGGAAATCTTACTTAACCACTTCCGTCACATGAGAATCTTATTTCAGGGTCCTCCCTACACTTAACTTGTCATCGTGAACTTCTCCCCTACCTCATTGTTCGTTCACTTTGTTGATCGCTTCTTCCACCTAGTATCTCCTACTACCCACTTTTTCCTCCTACTATTATCCTTTATCCACATATTCTCTTACAACATACATTTAATCTCTTCCACCTACAATCACGTTCTTTTCCCTCATTTCCCCCTTCTTGATCCATCATCCTTCATACTGTTTCTTCCCATTCTTTTCATGTCAAGGTTCTTCATCTTCACCTCGTTCATCCTCATCACCGGCATCCTCTCCTCGCTTTCACCTAGTACCAACTCATCCCTCCCATTTTCTTTACTCTTTCCACTTCATCTTCTCAAATTCCCCCCACATTTCTACCCATACACACATTCGCCATTATTGTTAACATTCCTCTATCATTATTTCATCATCATCTTCTATTCCCGCGCTAATAATTGTAAATGGGATTTCCCTAAAAATCATCAATACTCATTCTGCACAATCTCATTCACTCCCTTGGACCTTCTAGAGTTTCCCTTCATTCCTTCCCTCCTCTAAGCCCACCGCTCATTGTAAAAGGGCTTTCCCTAACGTCCCTTTGTTGTTGTTACCCTTTCCAATCCTCATTAGCTTTCTCTTTTTCTTCATTTTTTCTCTCACCCTTCCCCACCACTCATTGTAAGGGGGATTTCCCTAACGTCCCCTCATTGGCATTTCCTCTTCTATCCCCCATTCTCTTTTCTCTCCTATTATTTTCCCTCAATCCCACCCTTTCTTGTCGCTTCTTACCCATCTCTCCATCTTCTCTTCACCCTCTTCAATATCTTTACTATCTTCATCATACATCCCTTTTCTATTTTCTTTTCATCCTAGTATCCTCATTTCATGCATCTCCGCATTTTTTCTAATCGATGTCATTCCTCCCCTCTTTCTTCTCTGAACATTCTTTATACTATTCCCTTTCCACTTATTACCTCCTTTCTGTATTCCCTTCCTTCTACATCATTTTCTTTGTTATCCTCTTCTCTCTCCCACCCCTCATCTTATTTCCCTTCCCCTGTATCATCTTCTTCCCCTTTTTCCATCATGTTTCCTCCTTACTTTCCCATCGATAACCTGGCTCTTCAGTGTTGTCCTGTCTTTTTTATCATACCACCCTCTACATGCATCTCCATACGGTCTATTCCATATTATTTTCCTTGGTCTTCCTCGCAATGACACTATTCCTTCAATATTCTCCCCGTATTCACTCTATCTTCCTTTCCTCTCCCCTAATTTTCACGTTTCTTCTAACCACTTATCCTTTTCTCTACCACCCCTACCTTTTCGTTCATTCTGTATCTGTTTCTCTTCTTTTCTATTTTCTTTTTCACACTTTCCTCACCCCTCATAGTTTCTTTTTTTTCTCCATTCTACTTCTTCTTTCATCCTCTTTCCATTTTCATCCATTTCACCCCTTACTCCCACCTCATTTTCTCCTTATTTATCCTTTCCCATTTCCTGCTTTTCTTTGCTCTCTCATTTATTTCACTTCCACGTATCCCTCTTTACAATCTCTGTTTCTTCCTTCATTTTGCACATCTCTCTATTTCATCCCTTCACCCTCTACTCTGTCATTTTCCTCTTTTTGCCTTGTTTTTCCTTCATCATTCCCTTCTTCCCCTATCATCCCTCTCTCTTATTTCTACCTCTTTCATTCCTTTTTTTTTTTCCCTCCCCTATCTCCCTTACTCTTCTCATAATCAACCCCCAATCCTATCCATTCTCTTTTCACTAGTCCCACACAACCTCACATCCTAGCGTTCAATGAGTCGATTGAATCCTTTGACCATTTGCATCATGCGGTCATTCCAGAAATGCCTTGACAATCCATTTTCCAAGACCTCTTCTCCATCAAAACCCATTTCCTTAAATAACGAGAGTTCTGGATCGTATATTTCATTCTAGTCATGATCCTGTCGAGGGGGCATCACCAAAGACTATCCATTATCACTAAATTCTGATGACCATTTTTGGGAAGAAGAAGATAGATATCACATCCGTGACTCACCAATTACCATTCTCCCCAACAAACATGTCACTGGTATCTGCATCTGAAGTAAAAGTAGATTTCCTTCTTCTAATCACCACACAGTCAAACTAATCTTTGAAAGGATACTCATCCTTGGATGATAGCTACCTTTTTCAAATGAGGGGCGACTGTAGACGCTTCCAGTGAACAAATCTTATCATCACATGAATGTAATTTTCCTTCCTAGATTTGTCTATCTATGATACACTTCGATATCTAATTGATTATAATCCCTCTTCAATAATTTTTCCATGACAACATGCAAAAACGAATCTAATCCTCAACACATGTCATTATACTGAAATGTTTTTCCATGTATTGAAGTAAGAAGATTTAAATCTCAAATAGTCACCCACCCTTCATGGGATTAGCAAACTCACCTAACTAGTATCCTCCACTTATGAAACTAGAGAATATAATTCGAAATCCATCACCTAATACCAACGTGGCCCCCATTCACCTAATCATATGCAGACATTTTCAATTCTACTAAAATAATCTTTACCTGGATTATCAAACCATTTACCTAATTTTAGGACTACATTTATCCATAAAAATGATTACCCAAAATAATCTAAGTTTATGACTGATCTCTAAACTATATTTTCAACATTCACCCATTTTATCTAAACAAATCCAAGAATCATAGCTTTCATGCCATATCTAAGTTCTTGCATCCAATTTGATCAAAGAACATCCTTCATGACTTATTCTTAATGTCAAATTAGCATCATAATCCTTCTTAAAATGTAGTGTAAAGTAAGAAGATCAGAAATCAGAATGCAGGAAGGTCTAAGACACCAACAATTGAAGAAATGGACCTACATATCACGTGCAATCCAGGGCATCAATCCAAGGTTCATATGAACCGATATATTAAAATTTGTCTAAAATTGTAAGTACGATAGGAGGATGTACAATCAACAAAGTATTTTAATAACCTTGTTAAAAATATATTTTTCAAACCTTCGAAACACTCTGACACAGCCCATGTAAATATCTTTCACCTTCCTAAATCGTATTTTGTTGAGTCCACTTGCTTAGTGTGAATTGTATAACATGGGAATAGTCTCAAAGTGTGGGAGCTTCAAATCGAGATGTCACAAAACTTCCAAAATAGAAGTCCGGTTCCTATACACCATCTATTTATGCGCACACAAATAAGATTTACAAAGGATCTACTATAAAATCTAATCTATCTTGCAAGGAGACATGGGTCTGAGCATAAGTGCTCCAGAATTTAATATTTCTCCAAGATCTAAACTGCCTGATCCCTCAGTCCTAATAAATGTTAAACACCTCACTTTGCAATCAGTTTTGAGCTACCATAGAAGTGTAATACAATCGCCATGCCAAGATTCTTTGGTGTGACTGAAATGAGAGATCATAAGACAACAATTTGAACACAGTGGTGTGTTATGGGTTTGAAGCCCATTATCCATAGACATATATTTTTGTCATTTTATGAGTTGATACAGCACATTACAATTCCCATAAGCACCCACAAAGACTTTGGGATTACAACTTGAATGGGAGGTTTAGAATGTCTCACCCTCCTTCACTTGCAGGTTTAAGGCCAAGTGTTATTGAAAATATCATAGCATTTTTTCCACCCACGTGGCCTGGGTCAGTGGTTAAATGGAGAATTCGATGTAATTGCACAACGATATTGGATCCAAGTCTCTCACATGGCCCCTAATTATTTGAATTGCCCAAACTGGGTTTGGTAGTAGCGTGCGTATATCCCTTGAGTTATGAAATCAAAGTCGCCATGTCTTTCTTCCTAGATCTTTGAACCTGCACCACAAGCTATGTGCTAGGGTGCAGGTGAAAAATATAATCTATCCTAAACTTCTAATGCCCGTTGACGATTTTTTAAAGATAGGTGGATGGACTATATGGGTCTGCCACAGAGAAAGTGGTGTGGAAAGAACCTAGTGTTGGAAGCAGTATGAAATTACACCAGAAAAGGAAGATGGCTGATCACAGACCCATAACTCCCTAGCAATGTGGAGAGAGCCACATCCAGAGTAGAGAGGGAGGACATGTGACTACACCCGTAGTGAATGCAAACATATATTTAGACAATTCAGATGAAAGTACTTCAAAACCCTAGTTAAGTAAAAATTCACTAGAACCTGTGAAAAAAACATCAAAATCATGCTACAAGTATACCCTAACGGTGACAAGAGGTAAGAAGAGATAATAAAATGAGCTCAAGGATAATGATAGATGCATCAGTGAAATAGCATTGCTACATGCTGGTCAAAAGTTAACCGGTACATCATAAGTGAGGAAGATTGAACACGGAAATGGAAAATGCATAGAGCCTGTGAAAAGAGAGTGTCTTAGACCTAACATGTTAGTACCCTAAGGACATCACCCTCGAATGGCCTAGGGCAGAAGAGAAAAGCATTCCTTGAGCATTCGCACTAACAATGAGACCAAAATCTCAACTTTTATGGGACTTGCAAACTTGAAGATGATCCTCTAGAGAAGAGGCAGGAAACCTAATTTGGGGCTCAACTACCTAGCACGAGCTACTCCAATGCTGGCCCGAACTAATCTATGCTATAATCTATCCATTCTAGTCCCCCAGAGTCTGTCTAGCAAAGAGAGAGAGTGAAAGAGAGCCTACACTAAAGCGGTGATACACCAAATAAGGAAAGAGGCAAGATACTTCGGTGAGGCTGCAACAATCAGGGATCCCATAGGAAGATTGGAAGATCAAACAGATTTGACAAAAACCTAGATTCTAATCCATGATCAAAAATCCTGGTGAAAAATAATACCATGCACCTGTTTCCATGGTGAAATAGAGGGGGGCAAAAAATATATGTGAATGGTGCCATAGGCATGTTGAAATCAACAAAACAATGTAAAGGATAGAAAGAATATACCTACAAAAAAAACATGTTTTGATTGCTCTATAAGGTCCGTATATAAAATGGTGACATTTCTAGTTAGAGGAGATAATCTGCTTTCTGTGTGCATATCAGAAGGTTACTTTACACTCAAATTGCATTCAAAAAATACAAAAATTGGCAAAATTCCCCTACAGCCCCGTACTGTCTCCTTTTTTGGAAAAAAACAAGTCTTACAGGTCTGTCGAATGACAATCCGCATTTTCCATTTGAGAGAAATTAGATTTCTCACTAGGCCAACCAAAAGCTTCATTCACAATTGAGGTCCCTTGACAGTGTAGGGCTCCTATAGGCAACATTTGCGAAGGTGCGGCAATGCATTCAAGCTTCTCAGGGAAAAAAAATTAATGTCATTACTGCACTCTGATGATTTTGCCTTCCTGCCATGACTGGTTCTAAGTTTTTGGCCACATGGCGAGCACGTGTGCTCATTTTTTTCCAACCATACTTCATGGTTTTAATTCAAAATTGAAGCTTGCACCATAGCATATAGGAGGTTGGCATCCTTCCAAATGGCTTGCTCTCTTCCTGTTGAAATTTGTAGCTCTGGAGTCGAAAGATTTTTTCATTGGCAAGGCCATTCAATCTTATCCCTACAAACATGTGGAGGATTATTGCAATTTTTTGAAATGGATCCGCGGGCCTGAATTTTAATTTTGCCACTTTTAGCACCGTGCTAAGACTTGGCTCCTTCTTAGAAACTTGCCTCCTGCTAGTGACTATTCAACCTCCGACTTTATCCCTTTTGGACCACAAACACATGGAAGGCCCGCGGGCTCATCTGAGTCTCCAAATTGTGGTCATGCCTTTGAATTTTCATTGGATGTAAATTCCAAAGTTGTCCACCGATGGCCCGCTTCCCCTCAGCTAACAGATGCCTGACATAGTGGTTTCTCTGGGCCTGTCGACAGAGGTACTGGTCTCTAGACACTTTTATAGGCTTGACACTGCCTTGGGTCTTCAAAGATTTTGGATTTACTTTTGTAAATGTGTCATTGAGGCAATGTGGAATCTTCCACCACTTCCTCCATACTTGAAAATCCAATTCGGGCTCACTCTAAATTTTCCAAGTTTGTGAATCCTGAAGGCCTTTAAGCCTTTCCTTGTTATTCCTCCCCCGTGAGCCTCACAGGCCCAAAATTAGACATTGTGCCTATTCAAAAGGTACCAAGTGCAAAAATATTTCCTTCTACACCCTGATCATTATATCTGACAATGTGGTCTTGTCCTGATGGAATCGACCCTTAGATTTCTTCCCCAGGCCCCCACAGACCCGCTTTTGGCAAATCAATCCTGACGAGGGGAAAATTGACCCGTAACTTACAAAATATGAGTGAGTTATAGAGGACATCTTCCTGCTATATTGAAGGGACTAGTATCCTTGAAGAAATTTCCTATTGGGCATGGAGTCAAGAATTTTAGGGGAGCTTGAGTGTTTGATCCTTTCTAAAAACTCATATTGAATCACTTCTCCCTGGGGGAAATCCTACTATCCTGACCTAAAACTGAGTGTGAGCTCATTTTGGTCAAGAATCTGGTGACTCGTGGGGATATCTACCTACTTGATCGAGATGATCAGTGGCCTTGATTGCATCCATTAGGTATGGAGTGATCCTAGTAAACAATTTGTCTGATATGATTTTTGAAAATCTGATCCCTGAAGCCACTTAGAAAACCACTGAAACAGGCCACTATGAGCTCTCTCTGTCACCAATACTGCCATGGCCTAGCCTCTAAATGCACTGTGCTAGAGCAATACAAAACACCACAACACACTATGTAAAAAAAAGAAAATCCATAAACATGCCTCAAGTGGGATATGGAAAGTGTGTACAAGAACTTCTTCTGCTGAAAGAAAATATACTCCTACTCCTATTTTAACTAGAGAGAAAAGGGAGTTCAAAAAAATCCTACAACTGGCAAGGAGAAATAACTTCCCTTTCCTTAAAATGGGTGCAGCCACGTAAATGGTTTGTTCACTTAATATGGATGCTTGTATGATTCAAAAACTGACTATAGGGGCTCGATCCTCTACCCATGTCATCAAGGTGTCAACATGGAAACAAAACAAATACCTCCTTTAGTTTATTTTCTACTTTTAGACTCTTGAAGAGGCATTGCAACTGGTGACCCTTGGTGTTTTGATACTCATCCTCATGCCTTAGAAGCAAGCATCACTAGTTGTTTTCTTCTCCCTTGGTTCTAATGAAGACAAGTACCTAATTAGGAAAGGTGTGGTCCTTTGAATTTTCCCACTTGCTCTGAATATTTAACTCCAAGAATGGAGTTATTCTAGTTTATCTTCCTGGGTGGATGGTGTGGAAGGGGATGATGACATCCTCTTGCTCTATTTCTCTTCCTTCTTCTTATCAAGAACATGAAAGAATCATTGTCTTCCAACCATGGTTCGAGAGAGATGTTTTGAAGTGTAGGTTATTTTCCTTGAATGTCTCTCTTTCATGTCAGTAGGCTCCTGTTCTTGGAAGGAGGATGATGGAGGAGAAAATGATGTTATCTCCATCAGGATCCTTTCCATCAAAGCAATCCTCCAAGGTCAGACAGATAATTTATCTCCTTGTTGTCCTGTTACATGTGCTCAACCTCCTTCCATGGTGTCCTCCCGATCTGAAACTTGCTCACCATGGTTCCCCTTATCTTCAAGCATGAATTTTGATAGAGCTCAAACTCTTCTTCAATATTCAGATCCTGAAGGGTATGAAGTGGGAGGAAGAACTGAAGGTTATTACTATAGCATGCTCTGTACAATTGGAGCCTCTTGAAACTGTATGATTCCTCCTCCATCATGGGTTCATAAATCAAATCAGGACCTTGAAATGTAAAGCAAAAAATATTCAATAATGCTTTCTTCATCAAGTGGATTCAACTCTGATTTAGTCTCTTCCAGTTGCTCCTCTTCAATAGGACTTGGAGCTTATCTGTTCTTCTTCATTCATCCCTAATACTCCTAGCTTTAATGGGATCATGGAGCTGATTGTTCCTCCTCCTTAAGTGGTTGTGCAGCTTAGATCAAAGCATCATCATCTTCAGGCAGAGTACCATTAGGGACATTACATCTAGAGCGAACATCACTGCTGACCTTTTTCTTCATCTTCTTCTTCTTGTTCTTCTTTTGTAAAATTAACCTTAACCACCACTAGGATTCTTCAACTTTGACCTCCTCTATTGGCTTAATCATCAAGGGAATCTTTGTTAACCAAAAATTAGCAGCCCAACTCTTGAAATTTTCCATCATTTATTCTCTGTTGGGTTCCTCTTCTTGTTGCTATCCTTGGTTGGTTGTCTAATGAGTCATCTTCCTAACATGGATTTAGGGATGTAAGAGGAGTGATAGGTTGGGATTAAACTAATATTTGTTGTTGTTTTTGTTGGAGAAGGAGAAGTGGAAGTTCTTGTTTGTTGTAGAGGGGATGACTTCTTAGAATGGAAAAAGGAAAAAGAATTGAGATGAGATGGAAGATCAGGAGATGGAGAAGAGAAAACAACATTTGGGGTGGAAAGCTAATGGGGCTTGAATCTTGATCATGCATGAAATGATGAACATTTGTGGAAGAGGAAATGAAGGACAATAGGAGGTAGTGACTGGACTTACCCATTGATAAGGTTGTCTTATGTCCAAATCATATGCCTCAATATCCTCAGCCCACTATGCAAGTTGAGGTAGTACTTCAAACATAAAGTCAAGATTCTTCTCGAGGGTTGAAATGTCTTGGCAGAGGGCCTCCCCATGTACAAGGTTCCATGAAACTAATCCTGAATGCCTTCATCTATGTATTAGAGCCCTGGACTGACACCATGTTAGCCTCCATTCCTTGAATCTTATCTAACAGATTAACTTCAACAGGTGTGGAATGTAGTTGTCAAAATCTATATGTGTCCATTCTCTATAAAAGCTGTGATAAGCTTTGGCAAATGACCCAAACTGGTTTAAACCCTACTCACCATGGATATCCATAGTGGTTCTGGGTTTGATCACAATGCTGAAACCTTTCTACAGGTGTGTTAAAGGAAACACTTTGGAGGTGGATTTCTGAATGACACTGTTACTACAAGTGTGGAGTTCAAAGATGGAAATGAAGTCATGGTTACAAAAATTCATGGAATGGAATAAAATTAAAGAGATTGAAGAATAAAATGGATGAAAATGAGTGGAAATGGATGGAAAAGGTCTGCAACTTTAGAGATTGGGTTGTTGACCAGATGGAGTCGCCAGATGTGCTTTGTATGTGCCTCCAAAGGTTGAATCTCACCAAGAACACATCAACTTGATGAAATGAAGTAGTAAGGTGCTTCAAACCTATCCCACCGAGCATGCCAAAACTATTAGTGCAAAATCACAGCACCCTTGAATGGCCTGGTCTTGTGTGGAACATTCGGTGTGATTCGCATAACATTGGACCATCTCTCAAGCTGTGGGACTTACAAACTATAGATGATACTCCAGAGAAAGCTGGTTCCTTTTCCTAAAATACCTACCACGAGCTACTCTAGTGCAGACAAACTAAATCTAACCTAATCTAACCATTCTAAGGAACCAAGGAGAAAGAAAGAGGGAAAAAATAGAGCCTATACTAAAGTGGTGATACACCAGCAAAGGAAGTGAGATGTTCTGTTGAGGGAGAAAGAAACAAAAAAATGGAGATGAGGGAAGTCAGACAGAAGTAACATGGCCCAGATCTTCAAATTCGCCATTAGACTCCATGAAACATGACATCCTAAACCTGTAAATGTGAAATACATGCACAGAAAACAAATATGGAAGGGAGAGGCACGAAGAAACAACAAAACGATGTAAAGGATTGAAGAGCACGATAAAAACATGTTTTTATTGCTCTAGAAGGTGCACAGACCATTACATTTCTAGAATAGAGGTAAAAATACATTTTCCAGGTGTAGGAGAAGGTTCGCTGCTAAAAAATGGTGTTGAGAAACAAATTTGACAAAGTCTCTCTATGCTCAGAATGTCTCTCCTTTCCAAAATGAGAAGTGTTACAATATATAGAAAGAATAAGAGAGAGAGAAGAGGGAAAAATTGAATCCTACTCCAACCACCATGAGATACTCATCGAATCCCACTTTAAAATTTTAACCACTGAATATCAATGCTTTCTGTAAATCCTCCAACAATATGTTGCTTCTATTTCCCCAACAGATCGAATTGAATCGAATCTGGTAGTTGAAGAGTAAGAAGATCCTGAATTAAATTCCCGAAGACATTTTCTCCATTTTTCACCTATCATGGCCTAAAAAATGATTTTTTATCTTTCCATGGCATAGAGGACATCAAGACGTTTCCAAAAGTGTAAGATTCGCAATATTTTGAGCCCTGAGTCGAAAGATATGCCCCTTTGAAATTTGTATCGAGTCTGTATAAATGGGAAGGAAAAAAGTTTGAAAAATGGGTCCCCCTTTACATATGGGACATGTGGCAGCTAGATTAGGGCAAAAATCAGGTTCGCGGGTCTGTAATTTAGCATTTTCCCTTTTTCCGTAAAAAACACAAAACTCAAAAAAACCCCACGGCCCTGCTGCTTCGCTTGGACATGTGGAGCCCTGGCACTTGTTCGAGCCTCTCCTTTTGGATTTAAACTTTGGAGAAGCGCCGCACTGACACGTGGCTCTCTCTGCTATCTCCTCTATACTTAGACAATTTTTGAACTCTTTCTAAACTTTTTTGAGCCCGAAGACTTTGAATGTTCGTTGTTTCTTCTTCTCGAGCCTCTGGTTCTTCTGACACTACTCAGCCTCCTTCCCCGACCCTTCCTTTTTATTTTATATCATGCCTGAGTCTTTTAAATATATTTAAGACATGGATTCACACAACAGAGCCGTTTCTTCTCGCACATGGTCATTTAAACTTTTGTAGGCATGTCATTCCATTGTAGATTCCCTCTACAACTAGTTTGCAGGATTTAAATGTGTTTTCTCTTATTCTTTCTATGCGGGTTGTGGCTAACCCAATATTTTGCCTGGGGGGAGAAATATGGATAACAAGACCTCTTTGATGTGATCCTATCAGCTCATAGAGCTTATTTGAGCCTTATATGCCAAGTCCTCTAATTTTCATCCAGATTCCTTTTGATAATCCTTAATAGGTTCTTATTTGTGGACTATGTTTAGACATTACCCTGAGGGTAATAATTTGATGAGGTGTTGAGATACACACCATTCTTAACTGCCCATTCAGTGATCTTTGTACCAAGGAATGCCAGTGAATTATATGATATAATAGTGGCAAGGACTCCAAACCTGGTGGCTATTCCTTCATAAAAATCCAAGATGTTGGATTCATTCGCTTCTTTTAGTGCCACTGCTTCAATCCACTTGGTGAAATAATTTGTAGCTGTAAGTATCCACTTGTGGCCTTGGGTTGAATTTGGGTTAATCACCCCAATGAAGTCCAGTCCCCATTACAGGAATAACATTCACTGAAATTGGATGAAGGGGTAGGGCTGTTAGCTTCTCCTTTCTTGTGAAGAATGCACATTTTTTACACTTCTTGACCCATGAGTAGTAGTCCCTGAACACTGTAGGCCAATAATAACCAACCCTCATGATCTTGAGAGATGTTTCTTGAGGGGAAAAGTGACCTCCTGCTGCTCCATCATGAAATTCATGTAACACTCTCTCAATTTGGCATGTCTCAATGTACCTCAATAGAATACCATTGATATCCTTCTTAAACAAGACACCACCAACAAGCACATAAGGGATAACTTGTAGTATGAAGTATCTTCTCTTTTCCTTGTTCCATTCTAGAGGGCACAAACCTGTTTGAAGGTAATGCACCAAAGCTTGGGTCCAACATGGAGTAGGTGCATCATTAGCTGATTGTTCTTGATCATTCTGTAGAAATAGGACAGCCTCCTTTTCACCCATTGACTCATTCTGTTGCTTAGAGGTGAGTTGTTCACATAGTCTCTTATCTCTAACTAGTTTGGTCACCTTGATCTCAATGTCATATTCCATTACCCAGGTGATCCAACCTACCCTCTTCTCATTCAAATCCTTATTTAAAAGGAATTCTTTAACACCAGCATGAGATACTAGTAGTTGAATTTTATTATTTGATACCAAGTGCCTGAACTTCTTTAAGTTCCTAATAACAACAAGGGACCTATTTTTCAATGAAAGAGTGTTTTACCTCATAGTCATCCAGGCTTTGACTAAAGAAAGCTATGGGTTGCTCTGAACCTTCATTGTAGGGCTGGACCAAGATGGATGAGATGGTATCTGACCCTCCAAAAGCATATAGCATGAAGTCTCTGGGAAAGTCTGGGATAATGCGAGTTTGAGCACTATGATATTGCAAGCTTGATGGCCTCAAAAAATCTCACTTTTCCTTCTACTATGAATTTAAATGCAAGACTCTTCTTTAACATCATTGTTAACGTCTTCACAAGAGTAACAAAATTAGGTATAAACCTATAAAAAAAATTTTATCCTCCCCAAAAATATTTGTAGAGATACCTTTTATGTTATAGCAATGGAAGGGGTCTAGATGGCATCAAACCTATCATGATCAATTGTCAACCCCTTCCTTGAGACAATATGGCCCAACAACTTCCCTTCATGAGCCAGAAACACACAATTTTTTGCGTTTAATGACACCCCAAACCTCCATATATCTCTGAAATACCTTTCTAAGGTGAAAGAGATGATTTGCAACATTCTCAGAGAAAATAGTGATATTATCAACATATTATCAAGACTATGTTGTTAATTAAACCTTTAAATGCCATGTCCATAGCTCTCTAAAATGTTGCTCCAGAGCATTTGATATTCCAAATGAAATCTTCTTATAAGCATAGGTTCCCCATTTGGTGGTAAATGGCCATCTTAAATTGATCTTCCTCTTTCACCATTATCTGGTTATAAGTTGATTATCCATCTAATAATGAAAACCTCTCCGAACCAGCTACAACTTATAGGATCTGTTCCATTTATGGGATGTGGGTAGTGATCCTTCAGTGATGATTTGTTCAGATCATGAAAGTCCACACACAGTCAGATTTCTCCATTTTTCTTTCTCATATGCACCAACATTAACAACCTTAACTCGAATGCTTGATATGAAAGATGATACTGACCTCAATTAGTCTTGTTCAATTCTTTCCTCATGAGAGGATCAATGTGGGGGATGTATTGGACTTTGTTTTTGTCTAAAAGGCTTGGCTCCTGGATCTAAATCGATAGTGTGATGTGTCAGAATTTGGGTTGAAACCTCTTAAATATTTATATGTCCAGGAAGAGACATCTGGGAACTCTTGAAAAAGTTGAACAAATTCAGATTTTTCTTGTTGAGTGCTTACTCTAACAATCTGTAATGTTTTTCCTTCTTCTATAAAAATAAGTTCTAAATATTCACCCATTACCTGATATATTTTCCTTTTCCTTTTAGAATTGGTCATTTGGGTTGAAGATTGATTCCAAAGTGACAAGACCCTTTAGGTAGTTTATTGGGCCTTAGACTATACCACTTGATCTCCATACTACTGCTGCTCTAATCTGTCTTGATTCTTGGAAGAGAACTTCAACTTCCTCTTGTAGAAAGTTGACAATCTGTTGGTCATTTTCAAATACTTTCTAACTTATATTGTTGTTCTGGGACAGATGGTCTTACAACCAACTTCATATGGGGTTGATTGTTTATCATTCTTGATACTCTCCACAACGTCAAATGATGCCCCAACTACTGTCAATCTATCTGCTGCTTCATTTATCTTCCTGGGGATGGAGTTAATGTTGAATGCATCAAAGTTCTCAATGATTTTTCATACCTGGTTCTTGTAACTCTTTAATATGTCGTTCTTGATAGCATTTGGTCCTCAAGACGTGATTAGAAACTAGTTCATCGTCCATCAAACACTTGTAAGTTCTTGATTTCTTTATTTCCTTGCCCAATGCAATCCATGAACCAAAGGCTCATATTATGATGTGTTGTTTGAATAGTCAAATTGGAAATGTAAAGATGAGTAGTATTTCATAACTTTGGGGGAATCAATCATAACTCTTCCTCCGGATGCTTTCCTACTTCTTGAGCTATCAAAAAACACTTATCCATACTTCATTGTCATCTTTGTGTTTTGGCTTGATTATGTCAGGAAGAGGTTGATTCTCCTCATGCAGATAGTATATTCCTAGTTCAAATTCTTCCATCTCCTTATAGGGTTCAAAAGCCATGTCTTTTTTTTGTCCATTCATCAAGATTGAAGTCTGGGATACACCCCACCTTGGTATTTGGTTCACAAGTGCTTAGGAGGTCTTCTTGATCAAAGGCTGAACAATTGGCATTGATCAGGATGGGTACATTAGAATCAATATGGTAATCTATTATGGGCTTAGATATGATTTTGGCCTTATCTACATACCTTGTTCTAAAAAGCATATATGACCAGTCAAGAGACAAATATAATCCAATTTTGGCAGTGAAGTCCTTGGACAAACACATTACAAATTATGGAGGCAAGTCTATGAATGATACATTCTGCAATATAGTCACATTAGCGGCAGAGCATGCAGTGTGAGGCTCAAATATTTGATGAATCCAACAAAATTTCCACTAATGTCCCATCTAATTACACTACCCTTCTGAAGATGAATTCGTATTAAATACCTAGTTGATCAGCTATTTATTTTAGGCATGACAAAACTACTTTCCCTCGAGTCAATCATGCAATTATTTACCAATTTATTCCCAATGATTAATGAAATGTATAGAATAGGAGGAGGATTAATATTATTACCTTATTGTCCTTCATGGTTTTCCCTCAGGCTGATCTGTATTGGGAAAAACTTTCTCTTACTTGCTAGGGGGCCTATTTAGAACATTACGTTGTGAGAGTCAATTGGCCATTGCATTCTGCAAGATATCCCTTTATCCTAGAAAGGCCAGTGACTCCCACAACGTGAAATGTTCACATTTGTCTTCTTCATTTTCTCAACAATATTAAATGAGTTATCCTTCTACTATCCCTTTCCTGACACACTTTTCTCTTGCACATGGGTTGTTACAACCGGTGCCTAAGTAGATTTGGAAGGTGGTTTGGAATGGCTGTGCATATTGGGAGTTGCATTTTGAGTTCCAATACCTTGTGGAGTAATGGAGGATTAAGGATTACATGAGTTTGGTGACTGTCCTTCTCTAATATTTCTCTTCTTAGACCGTGTATTGACAGGTATAATTTGAGAAGGTGTTCTGATTCATCCCAAAAAAATCTTCAGCCTTCCAATTGACAAGCATATTTTCACTTGGAGATGCCTCTTGTTGAGCTCTTTACTGCTAATTTTCTTCTTAGCTAGACTCTTGTGACACACTAGTGGTCTATACCATCAAGGCCCTAGTTTTAGTGCACCATTGAAGAAAATGGATTGATTATGTGGTTGATTGCATGGGAAACACCAATCATATTCATGTGCCATGTTGCTTTGTGCTAGAACCAATTCCCTTGATGTTGAAGCTGTGTTTGGATCATATGACTTGAAAGGTCTTGCAGCTTGAGATTGTCCTTGGTTTTGATTCTGATTTATAAACTGAGTTGGTTGCCTATTTTGCTGATACAGGGAGTCTAGCCTGATATTGACCTTGATGTTGATATGGCCTAGAACTCTGAGTTTGCTATGCCTCTTGATACTTACTAACTCATTCCCTAGGTTCTAAAGTTGTTTCATAACCTCTTTAAGCTCATTTGAGGTGTTATAGGATGAGGTGGAGGCTTCAACTAAGTTTTGATTCCTACGGAGTAGGTATAGGAGCTAATGTGGATGTCTAGTTTAATGCTTGGGTCTCTTAATTCTGGGGTATAAAGGAATGGGTGTCCTAGGAGCAAGTTTTCATAGCCTGATATTAAATAATTTTCAGCTCCTATGGAAATGCTATAAGCTACAGGTAAGGGTGTGCCTCCCATTGATTGAATCATCAAAGCAATATCATAATTTTGAGCTCTAAGAAAGTATAAGAAAGCACTTACATTCTGTGGTCCTTATGAGCCAATGGAAATTTGTCCCAGGTCCTTTGAAATCTAAAGTTGAAATCTATCAACTGCTCATTAGGAGCTCTTTTGATCATGTTATCAGTTGCTCTAACAAGGACATGTTATCTCCCTTTTCTCCAAATTGGTCATATAGAGCTCTGCACATATGGTCCCAATTTTGAATAGAGCATACTTGCTAGGCTCCTGAATGATTGTGAACCTTTTTCCTTGAGTGAAGAGGCTAGCACAACTTGATTTTAATGTCCATCTCAGTGATCTTGTGGATTGCATAGACATTAGCAATGTCTTAAATGTGGTCACTCAGAAGAAGTTGGGTGCTCTCCACTGAAATATGGGATGATCTTTAATGCTTCCATTGGGACTGGATTATGTGCATTAAGAGTGAGTGGGATGCTTGCAAATGAAATTCACATGTAATTATTTGGTGGTTGTGCCATACTGATCAGCCTAAGAACCCTTCTTGATTGAAAGAACGGCATACTAGGAGAAGGTGTTGACATGGCTCTATTTTGGTGGATATTGAGATCTCTAGGTTCTTCTCCCCCATTCTCCTTCTTTCTGGAAACAAGTGAAAGTGGAAAAACTGTCCCTCTTATCTGGTTCTTGGCCTTGTTTTTATTCTTCTCATGAACTTGGAAAGCTTGGACTGTCTAAAACCAGTGGATTCTATCTCTTTTGGAGTTGCCAGATGTACAGTTTTAAAACTTCTTAAAATATATAATCACAACAAGTGCACATCAATCTTACTGTAGTAAATATGGAGACTTCTTTTGGTCCCAATCAGGTATGCCAAAAATGTTAGTACAGAGTCACAACACCCTTGAATGCTCTGCAGCTAGATGGGTTGAGATTTTCGGTGTGATTGCATAACATGGAGTATCTCTCAAGGTATGGGACCTTGTGAGTTGAGAGAGATCTCTGGATTGAGGCTGATTCCTATCCCTTTGTTCTGGTGTACACAAAAAAATTGCAGAAAATCTATTCTAAGTCTATTCTATCTACCAAGGAGACAGGGTTAGAGAGATGCAAGAAAATAAACCTAAGATAACAAGCTGATACACCAAAGAAATGCTAGACCCTTGTTTTGTAGTTTTAACACAAACCACATGAAATACAATACAAATGCATTATGCACATGATGAAAAAATCAAAATAAGAGATCAAATAGACAATAACAAATACATAAGAGGGGTCGAGAAACATCCACATACATATATATTATTTCTTAGAAGTCGATATAGTATATTGCAATAGCTAAGAGGCTAAAATTACATTACAACCTGAAGGAGAGGTTAGAAAAGATCCAAAAATCCTTCTGTGAACAAAATAAGAAGGGAGGGGCATGAAATAAAAACATCCAACCTTTTTACAATAAGGTCCCGACCCTGATTTTATAGATTCAGTAGAGAGGGGAGAAGGAGAGAGAAGCGGGGAAACTATTTTGAATCTGAACTACTGCTATCAATGCCTCCTACAAAATCTGCCCCAAATCTATCTTGACTGCATCAATTACTTGTTCGGAACCTTGAAGGAGGAGGAAATAACGGATCAGATCGAATCCGATCTGGTTTTTGGGGGAAAATAGATCCTGTATTAATGGCCCATGAAGATGTTTCCTCATTTGTCCCCTCACCTAACCTCTCCAAAATTAAAGTTTCTAGATCTTCATGGCATAGACGAGGCCGAGATCTTTCCAGTAGTGCCAGAATTTTCTAGATTTTGAGCCCTAAGTTGAAAGATATGCCCATTTGAAATGTGTATTGGGTCCATACAAAATGGTAGGAACTAGCTACCAAAATGGGGCCCCCCTTTTGAAACTAGACACGTGGAGGGATGGTGTATGTTCAAGGGTAGCCTCTGTAAGTTTGATTTTAGAGTTGTGTTAGGCTGACACATGGCTTCCTTCCATGACTTGCTCAATTTTTTTTTATGCTTTTTGGCTAAGTCCTTTTTCTCGGCAGGGTTATATATCTGACCAGGGACACTGCAGAGGCCTAACACTTGTTTGGGAACCTTTAGCCTTAATTTTTCTCTTGAATTAGTGCCATGCTGAACACTTGGCACCCTCCGCTTGCCTGTCTCAATGCTTTGACTTATTCAACCCCAACCCTGTCCCTTTACGAAAACTAGATGCACGGAGGCTCCCACGCTCACTTAGAAACCCGCTCAATATTTTTCTTTTGAAATAGCATCAAGTTGACACATGGAATCCTCCACAAGCTCTTGGAATTTTCAATGGCATATCTTACCTTTTCAGAACTTAAACACGTGGTGAGCTAGTACTCGTTCTCTATTTTTAACTTAGACTACACACTGAGCCCATGTTCATTTGGGTCTCTGCTTTTGGATCTAACTTTTGGGGACGCGCCAAGTTGATGCGTGGTGGCTTCCACTAGCACTTCTATACTTAGTCCTTTTGTAAGGCCCGCCCTATCCGCCTTTTGAATTTTAGTTGTTGACTCTGCCTCATCTTTAGGTTCTGGAACACGTGGGGGCATGGCGCTTGTTTGAAGTATTCCCATTTGGATTCAATATTTGGATATGTGCCTCTTGGACACTTGGTAGCGTCTGTTGTCTCCTCCATACTTAGTCATTTTTTGGGCTTGTTTTAAACTTTTTTAGAGACCTGAAGAATTCAAACTTTTATCACTCCTTTTCTTTTGAGCCTCTGGCTTATTTGATAGTTATCTTCTCCTTCCCTAACCCTTCTAATATACCATTTTCGAGCCCACTTATAATCTTTTTATTTTATTTGAAGGCACGGGTTTGCTCGACATAGCCATTTCTTTGAATTTCTTCTTGCACGCGGGGTCATTTGATCTTTCTGCAGGCCCCACGTCTCCATTTTAGAGTCCCTATACAACCTATTTTATCAGGATTTGAACATGATTTCTCTAGTTCCTTCTGCTGTGGGGTCATGGCTGATCCAATTTTGTCAGGGAACAAAATAGTGATAACAATTGCCTCAAGAAAATATCCTTCAAATTGGTTTGTGTGGGTGATTATGACTATTAATGATCTTTCTTTTCACATTCTTAATGTTTACGCCCCTAATGATGGCTCGAAAAGAATGAATTTATGGAAATGGTTAGGTGATAACTTAACTTTAGCTTATTAGATGGTGTGTGGTGACTTTAATATGATTGAACATCTAGATGATAAATGTGATGCCCTTCTTATGTGTTGGTGTGTCGGTGAGCATGCGGTCTAGTATTTATTTAAGATTTGTTGGGGACTTTCTGATCCTTTTCTTAGATGACAAAAAGAATATAAAGCCCAAGCTTGGTATACTTGGACCAATCTCCAAGAAGGATATAATCATGTATTAAAAAGGATTTGATCATACACTTCTTTCAGAACAAACTCTTTTTTATTTTTTAAACACAAGGCTCATCTGTTGTCAAGGTGTGGTCTGACATGATTTTGTCAGATCATCACCTAATCACATTTAAGTTTTTTTAGCAGGGGGCCTTTTAAAGCTCCATCAAATCAATTCCTTCTTAATGTCTCTTTGTTGACTCACCCTAGAGTGGTCTCACTTATTGCTAATGTTTGGAACATGGTGCCATGCCTGCCATTCATCGTCAGTTGGATCATATGGTGGGAGGCGGTGATACATCACACCACCTATTTTCTCCATCGTTTCAACAAACAGGTTTCTTGAGTCCATAAACATGCTGACTCGGCTTTGCACAAATATTTTAGAAGGATATTGATGTTGTTATAGGCCAATCCCTTTGACATTCGTCTCTAGATTCAAGAAGCCGAAAATAGGCACAAGCTCAAGCTCATGGATTCTCATTCGGCTCGTGATGCACAAACCCAGTCAAGGCTAAATTGGCTTAAGGTAGGAAACAAGCCTCTAAAATATTTTTCAAATCCCTCCGAGCTAAGCATGTTTGTCAACAGATTAAATCTATCCATGATTCACATCAGCGGCTCATGGAGCTACCAGAGATCTCAAATGCTTTTGTCAAGCATTATTGCATAGTCTTTCAAGTTCAAGAGTCTACAATTGATTGATCTACCGCCTTATAGATATGTATTGATGTGGTGCCAAATAAGCTTTCCCCCAAATAGTGGGACCATTGCAATGCTCCTCTCACCTTAGAAGAACTCCATGCTACCTTTTTGTGCTTAGCTGATGAAAAATCCATGGGTCTTGATGGTTTCCCGTCTAAATTTTACAAAGCCACTTGGTCTTTTGTGAGACCTGATCTACTTAAATGTTTCTTATTAAATTTTGGCTAAGGCTCTAGCTCTTTGTATAACATATTTTTTTCCTAAAATGGTTTGCCATGAACAAACCAATTTTGTTGAAGGTCGATATATTCTTGATAATCTTATTGTAGTTTGGGAAGGCATGGAATGGGCCAGGGTGTCTCTGTAGTGGCCTTTATTTCTCAAAATTGACTTCAACAAGGATTATGATTGTATTAAATTGCCATTTATTTTGGTTATGCTCAAATCCCTTGGCTTTGGTGATTTCTTCATATCGACAGTCACCACTTTGCTTTCAAATGCTTTGGCTCACCTAACCATCAATGACCATCAGTCTACTACGATCTTCCTTGTTTGCTCAATCAGATTGGGGTACCCTCTTATGCCAACCTTGTTTATTTTAGTTGTTGATTCCTTATGCTATCTTATTGCTCATCATGTTGATCAAGGTCACATTTGAGGGATTTTCCTTCTTGATCATGTGATGCAACTCATTAACAGTCACCTTCCTGATGATCCCTTTCTTACAATTTCCAAGTCTGAACAGAAATGTCCTAAGTTTTTTTATTTCTTAGATACATTTTTTCTCGCATCTGGATCCAACATTCAAATGGCTAAGATGTTGGGTTACCAGAGAATTTTCTTACTTATCCCAGATTGGCTAAAAGCTTACCCCTAGAAATGGATTGACATAGGTGATTAATTCAAAATTTTGGGCATTCTTTTAGCTTTTGATAGTGACTCCGCCACACTTTGGTAATATTTTATTAACAAAGTGGAGCACAAGGTTTCTCGGTGGTTATCCAAATCTCTCTCCCTGGCTATAAAATTCCAAGTGTGTACTAAGATTCTTGTTGCCACCCATGTGTATTATTCTACATGTTTGTGTCCTTCTCATGCCTCATTTGCCAAAATTTCCAAGTTGTTGAGGGAATTTCTATGGCGTAAAATTTCTGGTTCAACTGGATTTCACATAGTGGCCAAGGAGGTTTGTTGTATCCATCACGATCAAGGTGGTATGGGAATCATTGATGTTTACTAGAAAATCATGGATTTATGATCTAAATGGGTGGTGCTTTGTCTTTCAGGAGACCAAGCCTAGAAAATTTTGTTGCAGCATTGCATTGATTTTAGAACTCCATATGGAAAAAATGTTGGAACATTATTGGGTTGCTCACCCTTATTATCACTAAGACTCCGGTCATAATTATTGGCACTTTTGTTGCCAAAAGCATCTGAAACGATTTTGATAAATTCAAGCCTTTGATGCATTGGATTGGAGATGGCTTTCACATAGGGCTCTCTTTCAATTCTCTTAATATTTGGTGGTATCCCATCATCACTGACGATAATCTCCCACTTACGAAAACTCTCGACATTAAATCTCTCTATATTTCTCGCAAAGGCATTCTTACCATTCAGGATTTGGTAATCCGCAGAGATTGGGTGCCTTGGCCTAAGCTCAAAATGAAATTTAATCTTTCAAATTATATTCTCCCATCTATTTGTAAAATTTATGAACTTATACCCGATGTTATGCACCACAAGTTGGGTCTTAAGCCCCCAGATACTTAGTGGCGCGATTAGTGGTGGAATCATGAAATTACCTTCCTCTACTACAATGTTGGAACAATTTATCATATTTTGAGCTTGCTCTCACCTACCATTAACAAACTCAATGCCCGATGGGGCTTGCAATTTGCACATTCCACTTGGCTTCGTTGGCTTTCCTGTACATGGAATTCTCTTCTTGAGCCCAAAGTTAATCAATTCCTTTGGTGCCTTGTTTATCACGGTTTGTCTATTAGAGAACATCTTAGTCACATTGGCATCCCTAACCCTAAATTCCCCTTATGTTCCCAACCTAAATCATTTAAGCACTTATTTTGGTCATGTCCCCATGCTTAGACTATTTGGACTTGGATTCATTATTTTTTCCATCCCTACCATCCAGAATTATTTCACTAACATCTGGCTTTATTTGGAGATTTAAGTCCTTGGCCACATTATATTGATATTATTTGGCGATTCTTTTGAGCTTGTATTATTTTTCATATTTGGAAATCTTGAAATGCTTTGATATTCCAGCATGATCAATTTGTTTCTTTATTTTCGACTAATGACAAGTGGTTATATTATCTATTATGCGCATACAAATTCAAGCTTAAGCAGAGAAGGTTTCCTTGGAGTTTACTCATTTATAGGAATTCCTCTTATGGTGAGGGAGTGTGCCTTGTACGATGAGTCAGATCCCTCTAGATCATCTGCCACTGCCACCTCAGGCATTACAACCTAGGTGGCCGCCACCTATATATGCCTAGTTTTTTTTGGTTTGGTTTGGTCTATGTGCTCTCCATTTTCCCTCTGGGTGTTTTGTTGCTGCCCTTCTAACATTTTGATGTATCTTGGTTGGCATTTTATTACTACCTTCAAGGTGTTTTTTGGGACCATGAGTTTTTTGGTCGCCCCTGCTAATGTAACTCTCTTAATTTAATTTAATTTAAATGGCAGTTCCAATAAAAAATTATCCTAACCTTTTTACTTTATCCCTATGGGCTCCAAGTCGACTTCCTTATATGGAAATTTTGAAATAAGAAATCCATGTTTTGACCGAAGGGAATGTTTTTAATTATATTCTTTTAAAAGGGTTGAAATTATTAAATCTAAGTATATACAGCTTTTCTAGTTGACCCTTGAGAGTATCATAGAGTTTTTTTAGAGACCATATTTGCATGATTTAATACAACATCTATTGAGTGTGGAGCTTAATTGCTTCACAGAAATATTGATTTTACATGTTGTTGGTTTTGACAGTGACCGACATCGATCAATATGCAATCGACATCGGTCAGATAATAACTGACATCAGTCAAGAAGTGACCGATATCCGTCAGGTAGTGATCGACATCGGTCACCTACGTTATGGTACTTTATTGTTTGGTCGAGAATTAGAATAAATATTTTGCTTTAAATATGATTTCTTGATTGTAAAATCATAGTTAGATACCCATAATAGATATATATGCATGTATGCATTGTATGCGGGTATGAGAGAAGAAAATAGCAATTGTTTGCATGTTAGTTTTCTTGGTGAGAAAGAAAGTGTAGCTAAGTGAGGGAAAACCATTGAACATCCTGTGAGGTGTTGGAAGACAACATATCTTCATTGTATTTCCTTTGTAAAGCAATGAATAATAATATTGGTAATTTATTAATGGACGTAGCCAACACTGGGTGAACCACGTTAAATCTAGTGTTATCTTTATCTTGTTTATTTTATCTTCTGGTTTATTTCCGCATTCATTGCTTGTATGCTTTATCTTATTTTAGATCTGTGCAACACTGTTATATGGTTATCCCCAACAACTGGTATCAAATCCTTGTTTGGAGGCTTTGTGTGTTGACCAGATTTACTCACAGAGGGTTTTTTAATTGAGTGGAAGCATAACAATGGCAGAAGATAGTAAATACCGAGTAGATAAATTTGACAGTTGTAATTATCAACTATGGAAGATGCAGGTGGAGGATGATTTGTATAAGAAGGATCTATACATACCGTTGAATGAGCATGCACAACTGATCACGATGATTAATGACTAATGGAAGGTTCTTAACAGAAAGGCTATGGGATCTATAACATTGAGCCTAACAACATCGGTGGCTTCGAATTTTACAAATGTAAAAACCACGGTAGAGTTGATGAAATCCTTAGAAAATTTGTATGAAACTCCTAGTGCTTTGAATAAGGTTTATTTGATGAAAAAATTGTTTAATTCTAATATGCAAGAAGGTGGATCTGTATCTAATCATTTGAATGATTTCAAGTATATTGGAAATCAATTAAAATCGGTAGAAATTTTGTTTGATGATGAAGTGAAAGAACTTTTATTATTATGCTTTTTGTCAAATAGTTGGAATAACTTGGTAATGGCTATTAGTAATACAACATCTGCTTCTAAAGGTTTGAAATTTGATGATGTGGTTAGTGTAATCCTTAATGAGGAAAAGCTCAAGAGAAGCATCATCTGGAAACACTTTAAATGTAGAAAGCATGGGAAGATCTCAGGAGATATCATCAAAGAGAAAGAAGAATGGGATATCAAAGTTAAGAAATGGTAGATCTAGATCCAGGTACAGAGATTTACTTTGCTGGAATTATAGAAAGAGAGGACACGTAAATGAATGTTGGTTCAAGGAAAAACAAAGAGAATACATCAGACAAAGGTAAAGAGGAAAACATTGCAAGTGAGGTAAATAAAGATGCCCTTATTCTCTTCTTGGATAGTAAATTATAATCTTGGGTTTTAGATTCTAGAGCTTCTTTCCATGCTACCCATAATAAGGGTTATTTCAAAAATTACGTTCATGGTGATTTTGGACAAGCTTATTTAGGAGATGATGATCCATGCAATATTACTAGTAAAGGTGATGTTCATCTAAATCTGCAGAATGGAAATCCATGGGTATTGAAATATGTGAGGCATGTGCCAAGCCACAAGAGAAATCTAATATTTTTAGGGAAACTAGGTGAATCTGGTTGCATGGTTACTTTTACATGAGACTCTTAGAAATTCACCAAGGGTGTTTTTGTTGTGGAAAGAGGTAAGAAGGTAGGAACGTTATATTTATCTACCTATATTACCGATTCCTTTTCTGCATCATCCACTTCAGATTCAGATTCATGCATGTGGCATAACCGGTTGGGCCATATAAGTCAAAAAGGAATGCAAATCTTAAAGGCTAAGGGTAAGTTATCTGGTTTGAAAGATTTAGATCTTGATTTCTGTGAGCATTTTATCTTTGGAAAGAAAAAGAGAGTGAGATTTATCAAAGTTGGGGCAACTAAGATGGAGCAGAAATTAGAGCTTGTACACTCAGATGCATGGGGACTAGCTCAGGTAGCTTCTCATGGAGGATCCCAGTATTATGTCACTTTCATTGATGATGCTACAAGAAAGGTATGGGTTTATTGTATTAAATGTAAATATGATGTTTTTGAGACTTTTAAAAGATGGAAATCCCTTGTTGAGAATGAATCAAATTCTAAGTTAAAGTGCCTTAGATATGACAATGGTGGTAAATACTGTAGCAAGGCTTTCAATGATTATTGTTCAATGAATGGGATATGTAGAGAAAGAACGGTTCCAAGAACACCACAGGAGAATGGTGTTGTTGAAAGAATGAACAGAACAATCATGGAATGTGCTAGAAGTATGAGGATACATTCAAGATTGCCCCTATAGTTTTGGATAGAAGCAGTTGATATAGTGGTTTATCTGATTAACCATGGGCCTTCAAGTTCACTATATGGAGGAATACCAAAGGAAGCTTGGACCAGAAAAGAGGTAGATCTTTATTTTCTTAAACTTTTTGGTTCAAAAGCTTTTATGCATGTTGATAAGGAAAATAGAAAAACGTTGGATGCAAAATCTTAGATATGCACTTTCATTGCTTATGGATTTGGTGATTTCGGTTTCCATTTTTGGGATTTAGAGAATTCTAAAATTATTAAGAGTCGTGATGTTGAATGGAATGAAAAAAGAATATACAGGGATCAAATTTTGGTACCCAAGAATGAACCGGTTGAGAAGTTTGTGAGTGAAAATGAACTCTCAGATTTAAAATTATCCATACCTACAAGGTTACCTAGTAACTAGTGTTAGTTTACCCTTGACCGGCAGGTTTCAGTTAGACGAACCAGTATCGGTTATAGAGGATCAAAACCAACATCAGTTAGCAGAACCGACATCGGTTAGAGGTGACTGTTGTCAGTCACTATCATATTTGAATAGGAATGTCCAGGAGGTCTAGATTGAGCCTTCGGTACACCCCAAACTTCTGTGAGAAGGTCACAAAGGGTAAGTAAACCTCCATAAAATATTTACACCTTCTCTATCTTATTTATTATTAAATGATGATGGTGAACCAGAGAGCTTTGAAGAAGCAGTGTAGGATAAGACCCATGTCTAGTGGGAGCATGGCATGGATGAGGAGATGGACTCCTTGGAGTAAAACTAGACTTGGGATTTGGTTAAGTTGCTAGCAGGTAAGAAAAAATTGTAAAACAAGTGGGTTTACAGGATCAAGGAAGAAGAGGGTGGACATAAAAGATACAAGGCAAGGCTTTTAGTAAAGGGATTTACACATAAAGCAGGTATTGACTTTGGTGAATAATTTCCTCTGTTGTTAAGATGATTTCTATTCGTACTATATTGAGCTTAGTTATAGTAGAATATTTACATTTAGAGCAACTAGATGTGAAGACGACTTTTCTTCATGGTGATTTGGATGAAGAAATTTATATGCAACAGCCACTTGGGTATGAAGTCAAAGGTGAGGAGAAATCAGCATGCAGGTTGAAATAGAGCCTTTATGGGATCAAGCAAGCTCCAAGGAAATGGTACATGAGGTTTGATAGTTTTATGCAAGAGCATGGTTACTTGAGATGTGAATCTAACCATTGTGTTTATTTCAAGAAGTTTGAAAATGGGAGCTATGTTATTTTGTTACTGTATATGGATGATATGCTCATTGCATGATCTAGTATGTAGAACAATGGTGAGCTTAAGAGAAAGCTAGCTCACACATTTGCTATGAAATATTTAGGATCTAAAAAGAAAATATTTGGCATGCAAATACATAGAGATAGGAAATACAATAAATTGTATTTGTCTCAGGATGATTATATCTACAAGGTGTTAGAAAGGTTCAACATGCAGAATGCAAAACATGTTAGCACACCTATGGCTAGACACTTCAAATTGAGCAAAGATCAGTGTCCTTCATCACATGAGGAGGTAAAATACATGACATGAGTATAATATTCTTTAGCAGTTGGGAGTCTCATGTATGCTATGGTTTATACAAGATGAGACATTACACAGGAAGTGGGAGTTGTGAGTAGATATATGGCTAATCTAGGTAAAGAACATTAGAAAGCGGTCTGATAGATACTCAGGTATTTGAAAGGGACATCCAGCATGTAGTTATGCTATGGAGGTTCAGATATTTCATTATGTGGCTATGTTGATTCAGATATGGCTAGAGATCTAGATGGTAGAAGAAGCACTACTGGATATATTTTCACAGTAAGTGGAATGACAATTAGCTAGATTTCAAGATTGTAGAAGGTTGTGGCTTTGTCTAGTACTGAGGAAGAGTATGTTGTAGCTACAGAGGCTAGCAAGGAGATGATATGGATGAGTAGGTTCATGGAAGAGTTGATTCATCTGACAAAGAAAAGTAGCAAAGTAATTATAAATTTTTCAGTGACAGTCAGAGTGTAATTTATTTGGAAAAGAACTCAGCGTTTCATTTGAGAATGAAACACATTCAGTTGAGGTGTCACTTCATACGACAAGTATTGGAGGATGTGATAGTTGAATCTGGAAAAGATTCATATGAGCAAGAACCTTGCAGATATGCTAATAAAGCCATTAGTAAAGGAGAAGTTGGAGCTACATTCCACTTATGTTGGTCTTCGAGTTTGAGACTTGAAGAGGAAGAAACAAATCTAAGGAAGGATCCAAGAATGATGTTGTACAGGTATGGTGTATTTATTAATCTCCAAGTGGAAGATTGTAACAATGAGTTGTGGAGCTCAATTACTTCATTTTAGCATGCAATGGAAATTTGCTGAAAAATACAGTAACTGTCATCGGTTAGGGGGGTACCAGCATCGGTCACCCAGGACTGGAATTGGTCAGGAAAGACTGACATCATTCAGGCAAGGGAGGAACCGGCAGTGGTTAGGGATAATCGGTGTCAGTTACTTGTGTGAGGATGTTTTAATTAACTCTCAGGAATTAGATCTATTTTTAGCATTAAAGTGTATCTATTGATTGTAATTGCATGGTTAAGTACCCCTAAGTCTATAAACAATTATATAAGCATAAATCTAGGGTTTAGAAGTAAGAGGATTAAAAAGAATGAGAAATAACTTGTAAAAATTTAGTGAGAGAGAATTCTTGGTGATGAAGCAAAAGCTTGTGGAAAGAAAGTATTGAACATCTGAGAGGTCTGGAAGATTGTAAATCTTCATTGTATATCTTGTCAAAGCTTTGGATAATAGATTGGCTTGTTTCTTGGTGGACGTATCCCACACTGGGTGAACCACGTTAAATATGGTGTTGATTTATGTCTCTTGTTTTGTATATTTCTTCTGGTAGAATATCCACTTTTATTTGCATGTATGCTTAGATATGATATATTGTCTGTACAACCGGTGTGCTTACCCAACAAAACTCTAAATTAGACCCAAGTGTTATAGGGAGAAGGGCACCTAAAATAAGTATCGTAGTGCCCATGAGTGTCCCAATTATATCCTAGGCACTCTAGACAAAGACTATAGATGACCAATGATCAAATAATGACACCTAAGACTCCCAGAGAGATGACCAATTTTTTATAAAAAAATAACTATTCTTGGAAAATGATGACGAAAACCAACTCACTAATTATGGGACTAGGGAATAGATCATTACTGAATACTTTTCTTATGCAAGATCCATCTATAAAACAACATACTTGGTGATTATAAGTATAATAATAAGTGTGTGATTTTGTGACTAAGATATATAGTCGGTCTTGCTTTCACATGAAATCAATTTGTTTCTTTAATTTTTAATCCTTCAGTTCTTTAATTTTTAATCCTAACTCTTAGTATATAGGTCTTAGAATATAGGAAATACCTCCAACTTCACCTTTCACCATTCTATTTTGGTTTCTTAACATACTTGATTTCCCCTTATCTCGGTTTTCCTGTCACAGAACAGAGTATGCTTATAATCAGGTTATATTAGTAAGAATTTAGCATGTTTACCTTACTCAAATCCCTCTGAAATTATTCCTACATCTTTACCCCACCCATGAGATCCTTTTCACCATTTTGTATATTTTTCCACTGGTGGTTTTGAAAATTAGGAAACTGTTCATAAATCCTAAACCCTAGATAGGGTTTTGACCCAAGAATGAGCTTTTATGAGTTTTTGAGAGTATTTTCCTGTTTTTAACCCTCTAGTCACTTTTTACAAGGTCTATACCATAAGTTACTTTCCTATCAACTTACTTGTTTTAACATGTGACAAAGATTTGCAAATGATAGCTTGACATCCTACCAGGAATTCTAATGTACAACTTGTGTCATCACTTTTGCATATTGGAGATTGTAATTGAGTGGGAGATGTGGGGAATTTACCAGTCTTCTAAAAGAGTCAACTTGTGTCTCACTTTTTCATGGGAGTTTTGAAATAAGAGGTGGTGAATGAGAGCATGCCAAAACCAACAATTTCATAAGACTTCTATTATTATAACTCTCCTCTTCTATTGACCATTAACCTAAAAACACCCTGAGACTTTGTTGCAAGCCTTTTTTAACAAATATAAAACAAACTTTACATCAACATACATTTTCTCACGTATACATGGGATTTTTGCATATCATCATTACCTTCAAGAGTCCTTCAAAGACTTGTACCCACATTTTTACACTTGAAGAGATATTTTTATCACATTTCCAATGGAGATTCATTATCCATTTCATAATGTTTAATCCCAATATCATAATTAAATGATCATACATAGTTTTAAAATATGAAAAGAAACTTTCATTAGATCTTTCATTCCCATACAAAGATCCTTGAGCCATCAAGGATCCCAATAGAGATTGTACCTTCCTTTTAGGTTCCTTACACACATATTCCATTCATCCATTCGAATACATTCAGGTTAAGAAGGTAGTTAGGCTTCTAAGTTCTCTCACTAACTTAAACTCAATCCATTCGCAATACATTCTTAAGGAGATGGAAGGTTAAGCAGGTAGTTAGGCTTGATAATGTTCGTCTCACTAACTTAGAAGCCCATGAGGAATGTCAATCAAGGGTAGGTTTATGCCTTAGTTAAGGTCATGTAGCAATACCCTAAGGTAAAGAGTATGTCATATGACCCATTTTATATCCCTTGAATGACTCTAACATGTAGCTTAAGAACTACTAACAAAACAAATTTGAAAATTTAAACTAGTGATTTTTGAGGGAAACCTCTCAAAATCTACTTATTACAAACAAAGGGTCCAAATGGACCATTTACCACACAGAAACCTCCAAATAGGACCTCACACACACCTAAAATAACCTAGATAAGACAAAATTATCTATTTACAATGATGCTCCTACATCAAATTGGGGTCCACCAATTTACTCAATACCGTATAAAAAATGAATATTTTGTAAATCTACCATTTTAAAAAATAAAAAATTTGTAACAATGACAATAATTCTGATATAAAAAACAAGTCATTTTCTGAAAACCATGTTTTTTCTAAAAACTCCAAATGGTTTCTTGATGAAAGGATATATGACAATGTTTAGCTTCTTATAAAAAACAAGTCTCTTTCTGAAAACCAAGTTTTTTCTAAAGGAACTCCATATACTAGAAAATTTATTGATGAAAGGATATTACTTTTTACCCTTCAAAAAACACTAAGAAAAATGCATCACCATAAAGGTTTTCAAGACCATAATTTTTACTTTATAATTAATATTCAGCCCAAATTTGATGAAAAATGAGTCATCATAAAATTCATGTTTTCTCCTTTTTGAAAAAAAAAAAAATCATTTAATTCTTTATTCTAACACAATATTTGACACAAAAAATACAAAAATACACCAATGTATGTAAAGAGGAACATCAGATCACTGATATGCCCCATTTGAGTCAAAATCAAATGTATCAAATGAATCCTCAATGCCTATAATGTTTTAAATTGGTTAAAAATAAATCATTTATGTGAACTATAATCCATGTATATGTATTTTCATTTGAGAACGAAAACCTCTCAAAGTGTGTGCAATAAAATTGTGAATCTTGGATGTAATAACAAATCTTTCTACTCTAACTCAAAATCTGATTGAATGGACAAGGGATAGAAAAACCTTTTTCACTAAAGAATCTTGGATGTAATAACAAATCTTTCTACTCTAACTAGTTTTCTTTTGAATGGACAAGGGATAGAAAATGTACTTTTTCTTGCTAAAAGAAAACTACCTTGTGAAGTGTTATTTTCTTCAAAATGAATGGATGGTTTTTCAAAATGGATTTTGTGTATGAATTTTGGCAGCACTTCCCCTTGGAAGCATGATGATTTATTTATGATGGCTTGAGATTTTGATAAGAGTAGATTGGTTGATTATCAAGGTGATAAGATGTTGGTATCATTCCAATGATTATTTTTTCATAGATGATTTGACTTAATTTATAGATGCCACATGGAGGAATGGATGCCTAGGATGAAGCCATGGTGGACTTGGTAGTAATCATTGAGATTGATTTGGATGAGGAAGGTTTTAGAGATGTGAGGGGTTTTATAAAATTTAAATTCATGAAGGTGTAAGATGAAGGTTCTAGAGATGGAAAAATCTAGCACACAAGCACATATCTGAAAAATGTTAGTTATTTTTAGATGATCAGATGAAAGACCTTAGTCAGTTGAAATCCCTAACGCTGTTGAGGAGATAGGATAGAGGTAGATTGGGTAAATATGAGTTTTAAATTTACCTGACTCATATGAGATGATGTAATTAGATTAGTTTGAGGATATTGAGAGGATACGATGTAGGTAGAGGTGGGTAAATAAATTAAATTCCATGAGATGATGTGATTAAGATTGACTATAGAAATTAATCATGTTGAAAGGGTATGTTGTTATAGGGTTGGATGAAATGAAGGGATAATTAGTAAAGGGGATTAATTTATGAGGGGGATTGATGTTAGGAAATTTGAGGTGTTCAATTATTGTTATAATGGTGTCAAGTTTTAGGTGTATACATTTTTCCTCTCTTTGAAAAGTCAATATGACTAGATGAAGTAATGGTTTTTCAAAGAAGATAGAAAATGAAGTCGAGTTAGTAAATGTGATTCCCCCTCAAGGGATCATGTGGGGGGAACGTGATGGATTGTCACTTGAAAGGAGGATAACATGTTAGTAGAATAGATAAAATGTGAGTGGAGAAATGAGGTGTTAGGGTAAATGATAGTTTGGAGGCTTTTATCCCAATTTTGTTGGAGTGTTTAATTTTAATTGGGATTATTAATGTTTTATGATGGTGTTGGGCTGAGTTTGTCTTAGTAAAAGCCACCTTATGCGCAATTTGCATTTTCTAGTTGTCTATGAGGACTTCTTATGAGATGCTTCAGTGTTTTATTAATTAACATATTAATAAGTAGATGGTGTTGGGCTGAGAAATCTAAGTAAAAGCCAACTTGAAATTTGAAAAGTTGTGATGAGACTATGAGATATACGCATGAGGAAAATAAATGGACGAGTATAGACAGTGTGAGAAGGTGAACACAACGAGTGGAAACACAATGATGCACAAAGGTCTATGCATAGAGACAATAAAGGAGTTAGGATTCATAATGGACTAAAAATAGAGAAAAGTATAGATGTATTGGTTGGAGAGACAAGTACATAAATAGACTAAGAGAGGATAATGTACCGATAAATTATAAAGAACATGCAAGATGTACGAGGATTGTGCATGGTCATATCTAATTATAGAACGCAAGCATGTATGAGAGAAAATTTATTTATAACACGAAGATATCAAGCCACCTAAGAATAGGCATGGATTCAAGAACAAAGAAGGAGTTTGAAGACATGGATTCTATAATTAGGATGTCTATTGCCCCATCTTTATGTCCACACTAAAACATGTGAGAAGTAGAAAAGTTCCCAACGCGCGCAGCGATTTTTAAAACATGTGAGAAGTGAAGGAAAAGTTCCCAACGCGCGCGTGCGCGCGCGCGCGCGTGTGGGTGTGTGTGTGTGTGTGTGTGTGTGTGTACGTGTGACACATTCCTTTATAAATAATTATTATGATTATGAGGGGTATATTGTGAGATAATTTATGTGAGATTTGTATAATCTTATGATGCGCACATCGATTACAATCATCGGTAAGTGTGTATTGTACAAGAAGTATGTAATATGATTAATTATATATTAGTAGATGAATGATCATATATATTATTGCATATTGTCTTTGTTATGATGTATTGCTGGAATGTGTATCCTTTGGTTGTGAAGTTTGAATCAAAGACTAAACACCCAAGGGTTTAAAAACTTGGGTAGATTTGGAAGTTGAAGTGTTTTGTTTCCATAAAGCGGACCATGCACAAACATTAATTGGGTAAAGAAACAATCATATTTCCAAAGGCCACGGCCTAGACCTAGAATTATAGATTGAGGACCTTGATGGATTAGGACTTTTGTTTAGAAAAATGGACTTACAACAAAGAGGCAAAAAATGGCTCAAATTCAAAAAGGGATACAATTTTCACATTGTTGTAGTTCATGAGAGGAAGACAATCCCTTGAAAATGTTTTATTTCAGTGGCCAACAACATTTTTGTAAACTAGTTTATTGATTTCTCATTTTTTTAGGTTTGGTTGTTTAGATGTCTGCAAGGTTCGAGTCTTCAAATTGTTAATTTTCAAGAGATATCAGTACATAACAAAAAATTGACAAAAATGATGGAAATTTTCGTACAAGGCATTAAATTTGACAGTCATTTAGACATTTTTCATGATTGCAGCCTTAAATTACTTACAATTATTTAAAATAACCATCTCAAATGGCTTGCATATTTAAAATATGGCCATCGCTTTTATAATATAACATATATTAATATACATAAAATAGTTAAATAGTATTTTCTATATTTTATTAGTAATGTTTAAATAACACTTAATTATATTTTTAAAGGGTAATATTGAAAAATTGCAGTCACCTAAAAATTGTTTAAGAGGCATAGGCGGTCATAAAAAATAACCCTTTGATTGGTACACAAGTTTTGGAGATGTTCGTATTATTTCTCTCTTTAGACATGTGACTTTACGAAAAATATTGTTTTGAAGTATATCAACAATCAAACTCGGTCCATACTCTCCCTCTCCACTACAAATTCCTATAAGAGATATTCCCCTATAATCTTGCAATTTTTAGTACTTTTAACAGTTTTCAAATTTTCCATCTTACATCTCCTTTGCTCAGATCACCATTAATTAAGACAACCTAGGATGTTTAGTGTTTTCTTTACTTCTGTTTATTTATACAAGTCACTTAATCTTTATGGTACTTTTGGATATTAGTTCATGTAAAACTCACTAAGCTTCATTTGTTCCTTTTGAGCCCCAAACTCTAGACGCAAAATCTATATGCCATAATTATCATGGCATAAATATGCACAATGAATTTTGAGGGAGAATGTTGAGGTAGAAATTTTGCACTTAGGTATTGGTCCTTTTCTCTATTTCTCTCTTCTTTGTGAAGGCTGGATAGGAATTCTCTTATTTATGATTATGTTTAGTTGTTCTTGTTAGAAATAAAGTTGTGGTATTCATAATTTCTATTTTATATAGTGTTTTTTTCTCCATAGTTTTTCACAACTTCATTTTTTTGGTTCGTTGATGGTCAATGTTTTCAAGCCCAACAAACAATGCAATCCCAAATGAGTTGAATCATATTGGAAATAGACTAATATTTTGCAATTTTAACCTCCTTTATGTTACTGCTAACATGCAAACCTTCCAATACAAAAGACAATAGTATAGAAGAGAATTGTGTTGCTTCCTTTTACACATATGCAGAATGTGAAAGCATGCACAAAGTACATGAATTATTTAACCAAATGCCCCAACTTAATGTGGTTTCCTGGACCATTGTGATTGTAGGATATGCAAAAAATAACCTTTTTTAAAGCCTTATAAGAAGCATAGGAAAATTAATTAAGTAGGTTTAAAGATGCAACCTTGTTATGGAGAGGCATAAAAAAATATCAAAGGCAGGATTTTCCTCAGATGTTACTCGAACCTTTGCTGAGTAAAAAGGAAGTGAATTTATTGTTCACCCTGCAAATAAAACAAAATTTGGGAACTCATTAAGCACAGTAGAATCATCAACAATTGTGAGCTCATAAACTTCACATTCAAATTGATATCTGCCACCTTGTGGCCCTTGTTACTATAGAATTCATTGAATACACTTAACTTGTTTGATTTCAACTACAATACCCGAATGTTATAAAATATAGATCTTGGCCATAAACTATTGAAAGTGAGTTTTTGTTGGCAAGCTTTATTTCTTTATTTGAACTCTGGAAAATAATGTTCCTACATAAATTAAGCAACTAAACTCAATAACAATCAAACAATCAAAAATATTGCCTCAATATCTAAGTTGTTGGGTTGGGAACTCAGTGTGGAGCTACCATGAAAATAGAAATCAACCCCTACTGGAGCTCCAAAATGTCTGTCTGATGAGGTTGACCAAAGAAAAAAAGAAAGAAAAGATCATGCATCGATGCCTTTCTATAGTGAAGTAAAAAATACATGAGCACCTTGTTACTTTTCTTTGGAGAAGTAAATTAATCCATTCAGTCAAACATTAATAGCTAATTGTAAAAAATATGAACTGCGAGTTCAGCAAAATTTGCATGTAACAACATTCCCTAAAGTGCTTTTGCTTCCTGAAGTTGGATAGTAAAGCAACCTTCTGATTAGTTAAAATGCAACTCCAATTGTTCCTTGAGTGGCCTTAGCATTCCATAACAATGGAAGAGTTATCCTTATACAAATGACCCTAAATATGAGCAAGGGGGAGTTCACAATAATTTGCATAAAACAACAATCCTGAAGTGTATTTGCTAGTTGGAGCTAGGCACAAAAGCAATCTTCTGATGAATTAAAATGCAACCCCAATTGTTCTTGGAGGGGTCTCGCCAATGGAAGCGATCTTATTGTAAAAATGATCCTTTATATTCCTCGCCATAGATGGCAGAGGAATATAAATATAAATTAAAAAAATTCTAATTATATTTGTACATGTTATTCAAACTTCTAAACAATTTTAATGATTATACACATTGCCTAGTAGGTCCCACGCTCTGGACCAATCAGGAATTTAATTAAAAAACATTAATTTATTATCATTTCCTAATTGGTCCATAGCATGGACCTACCAGGTTTTTGCATGTTGTTTAAGCCCAAGTCATTGTCACTGCTTTAATATGGGAGAAGAAAAGTTTTGAACCCAATCACCTCTTGAGGACACAATTATTTTCCAATCAAAATTGAGACTTGAATTGAAGCCTTTTCAGATAAACATGCAATTTCTCTTGTGAATTTGCTTGGTTTCCTTATTAGAATTTGTTATCCCGTAAAATTGACAAGGGAAATTTTACCAATAACCATACCAAAAATTTTGTTCCAATCCCTCGTTAGGGATCCCTTGCATTCGGAACGTTGCAAAATCCCTTTTCCGGGAAATCTAGTTTTCCGAACTTAGTCATTTTTGGTCTTTTGGTTGGGCGCATGGAATTACTATGTAACATCAACTTTTGGTGCACCCCCTTTAAGCCTTTGGCGCATGGTTTTTCATGTCGACAAACCTTTTGGTGCGCCTTGATATGTTGAGTCTTCCCTGCATGCGCCAAGGCGCATGCGCCTTCGTGTTAGCAATATCATGTCGACACCAGCTTTGGTGCACCAAAAGGCGCACTTAATTCCATGCTGGCAAATGCTTTGGTGCGCCAAAGGGCACATGCTTTCATGTCGACAGTAATTTTCATGTGCCCTTTGCAAATTTGGTGGCACATTTATTGCTGACTCACATATATATATATATATATATATATATATATATATATATATATATATATGTATTTGTGCGCCTGCAAATGTCATTATCTCTAGAGAATGGTGCACCCATCATGCTTGTTGCATCAAGTTTTCATACGCCCTCAAGGCGCGCCTCTTCCACATGCTGCACAAGCTAAACTTGCACCCCTTTGGCGCACCATCTTTCCGTGCTGCATCGCCTTTCCATGCGCCCTTGGCGCGCCCAGCATCTATGCAACACAAGCCTTATCTGCGCCAAGTATAGTCATAAAAGCGCAGGTGCATCCCTCCTTTCAATAGCATTCGTGTTGTGCAAACCCTCTGTGCGCCGCGCCATATTTCCTTTGGCGCATGAAACGTTCCTGTTACACACTTTTCCTGTGTGCCAAAGGGCGCACCAAATCCCAATGTAACATGAAAGGTCCATGCGCCTTCGGCGCATCCTGTCTCCATGCAACACGATTCTCTCATGCGTCCTTTACTAAAATGCACTCTGCAGTATGCATGTGCCATGCGCCTTTGGCGCCAGTTTAACCTTTGCAATAGCCCTTTCCCGTGCGCCCTGCCTATTTAGCCCTGTAAACTACATTTTTCATGCGCCCTGAGCCTAAAAATCTCTAACTCTTTCTTCCAATGGAAGATCAAATGGCTAATTCAACTTTTGCGGATTGGGTCTTACTTCTTCTTCATGTAGATCAGCAAATAATCTTAGAAGAACATATGTCTACATCTAGCAAGAGACCCACCAAATCAAAAGGGAAGGCTAAGCTTACTGAGGAAGAGATGAAGTATAAATATCAAAGGGTCAGAATGCCCGAGTCACAGGCCAAATGCAGCATGGATGTCAGAGACTCAGAATTGGGGCATGTCGACATGGAGGAATTCTGGGCTAGAACTCAGAAAGTTACAAGGAGTCCATGGATGGACAAATTGATAGGCAGTGCCCTGCACTTCACCGGAGGAATCCCCGTCAGCACAGTCAACAATGAATTTATGATGGTCGTTGCTCAGTCTTACAACAAAGACACCAGATGTGTCGAAAAAAGTAAGGGCGAGATAGTCATTAACCTCACTGCCCGTCATTTTGAGATGATACTTGGCATCCCTCACCACCGGCACTTCGTGGCCGTCAACCAAGCAGAGTGCATCAAGGCTTGGGAAGACAATGAAGACCAATGTATGCAGCTAATGAACGAAGTATACTTGAAAAACAAGAAGGTGGTAACCCGGTGGCCCCAAATCATCCACCGCAGTGACTTCTCAGAAGAGCTTAGCGATACCATTACCTTCCTGAGCAGGGTCTTCGGGCTCTCTGACGCCCATTACTTCCATAAATGGATGCTGCGCTACTTGGAAACAATGAATAAGAATGTGCCTGAGCAATGCTTTTGCTGGGGGGAAATTATAAGCAGCACCATTTCCGAGCAGCTACAACAATTCAGCACAATGGGAGTATTCCATATGAACTCCTACGTGGTCTATGCTGCAGCGTTAGAGAGGGATTATCCGGGCCTAGCATGAAGTGGAGTTTGGCCTCAGGTCAAAATATATGAGTATTATCCAGAACTGAAGCTGGAGAATAGCATCGCCCAATTTTCCAAAATCAATGATGCATTCTTTTATCACATCATCTGCCTATTGAGGCCAAATCTAACTCATGGTCGTACGACCAAAAACATAGTGGCAGCCACGGAGAAATGGGGAGCCCTGTTCACCTAATTTCCTACATTCACCTATCTGAGTGCTGCCAACTTTTTGGGAGAGCCAACCAGGCTACCAAGGTATGCCGGGCCTAAGCTGATTCTGCTGGAGCTGTCAAGGCAGCTAATCACATATCACGAAAAGTGCCTGAAAAGAAAGAAGGGTGGAACTCCTGTCCCCCTCACAGTGGGCCGATACACATGCTCTACCCACCACAAGGCAAAGGAAATGTTTGCAGAGTTGGAGTTACTCAATTTGAAGCATGACTTCCCAGCCAGGCCCACCTTCGACCCAAGGGGCTGCCTACCAAGGGCAAAGCTTGATCCGATCCATGTTCCTCAGATCGAGGATATTTATATTGACATCCTCCATGAGGTAGAGCTCAGAAGAAAGGATCATTCTCACCTAGCATTGGCAAAAATTATCCAGTATGGGGTAGCCATTGTCCCCAAAGGATACCAAACAACAGAAGATGAAGTGGACAAGGTATATAATGATACAGATGGGGACGATTGGCCCTTTCCGGCCATTAATAGAACTAAGGCTCCTCAGACAATTGAGGAGAGGGTCAAGGAAACTCTGCGTTGGATAGAGCACTGGTGCCGGATGAACGGCCTAATCTACCTCGGGGTAGATTTCACAACCTCCCCATTGGGGAACGCACCTTCACGGTCCAAAAAGTAGCTTAAAGGCAAGGGTGTAGAAGGTGAATCCAGCACCATTCAAGAAGAAGCCCCTGAAAGTCCTCTTTCCACAGCGCTAGAACAGGTAATAACTCTGGATTCGCCAGAGAAAGAAGCAGCAGAGGATAGTCCCATAGGCCCATCCACTCAGGATGTTGGCATTGCTACCACAACAGAGGTCCCTTCTATCCCTTCTTCTTCTCTTCCTTCCCCTCCTCGAGTGACTCAAGCGACCATCCCTTTGGTCATGTCCTCTTCCCTTCTTCTACTCTTTCCCCTGCTTCTTCGTCTATCTTCTCCTCCCTCGCTGATTTGTCCTCTTCCATTTCTTCCCTCATCTCCGGGCTCCCTTCCCTTCCTATGTCTTCCGCAGCTGCAGTTTCCATTCCTCCTGTGGACACTTCTTCGGCTATTCTCTCAATGCCACCGCCGCATGTCTCCACGTTTTTCCCCCTCTTCTACTGCAGCTGCCCCCTCCTCTGTTTCTGGTCCTTCTTCCGTAGGACCAGCCTGGATCTCTCAGCAGCTGAGCTAGCAAAAGAGGAAAGTTCCCATCGCTCCGATGGACTTTTCAGTGATCCCAGCCAAAGGGGTGAAGAAGCTAAAGCCTGTTGCACGCTTCTCTAAAAGTGCTGCAGGTGAGAGAATCATGGAAATTGCATACCCCGATCCCCTCAAAGAGAAAAAGGATCTGTCTCCGACAAATTTTACTGTGACCCAAGTCACAATGGGGACATCTTCTGAAAGTCTCCAGGGGGAAGCTCTTTCCGCGGTCGACGCCCTTTGTCAAAAGCTTCAAGAAACAAAAGAAGAGAAAAGGCTACTAAAAGAGCAAAACAAATATCTGCTCCAATCCTTACAGAAGATGGGTAGTGTGCCTCCCACAACTGCCGCCGAAACTTCTGAGCTTCTCAGCCAGGAGAAAATCAACGAATATGCAAAGATTGGCGAGCAAGGTATGGCTGTTTCTGCCTGGAGGAGCCAGATCCTCAAGGACAGTGAAAGAGTGATCGCCGAGTTTGTCAATTTGTATCTGAGCATTGGAAAGGTGAACAAAGAGCTCCAAGCATTAGCGGGGCCCATATCAGAAGAGCTAGATCATGCTAGACTCCAACACGAGACCTTTCAACAGATGTTCGACTATTCAGTCGAAGATCTGGTCAAGTTCGGTGTCTTCGGCCATCCAAGGGCCCTCAACAAAACCATGTCCACTCTGGACTACCGGGGGGATCAGCTTGAATTTATTCTAAAAAAAATCGACAAGGTAAAGGAAGCAGCCCTGGATGCAATGCACCAAATGGAGCGAATTGTTCTCAACATGTCTCCAGGGTTGCTCACTCCTTCCTTTATCTTAAGGTCAGCTGATGAAACCATCCGGATCTTCAAGGAGATCGCTTCTCAAGGAACAGGGCCAGAGGTCACATTTGACACTGAATCTATCAACAACCTGCTGGCCTGTAGGGACTTCATCGGGTTCCTCATTGAGGCGGAAAAGGATTATTCCAAACTCCCAGAGAAGCTCATAGATGAGCGGAAGACTTGTGAGGCGATCAGCGAGCTGCACAAGGATCCTTCTCAGGATCAATTTGGGCCAATGATTAACAAGTTTTTGGAATACCGCGCTCAGTTCCATATCTCATCACCTGAGCAGCATCAAAAGCAGGCTACTCCCTTTCGGCCGCAGGATGATGACGACGAGTAGCTGCTCCTCCTCCTTCTTCTTCTTCTTCTTCTTCTCTCTCTTCTCCGACTTTCTTGTTGGAATGTCTGAAGTATGTTGATGCAAATGATGACATCATCCATGTTGCATCATGGGATGATGTCATCCATCAAGTTGTAAAAAGTCAACATGACTTTTAGATATTTTGTAAATATCTTTGTAAATAGTTGTTGGCTCCTTTTTTCCTTCTTTTCTCCTCTTCTTCTATAAATACCCCAACACTTGTTGTGTTGATGGATGGATGAATATTTTTCAGATGAGAAATAGGAGTAAGGAGAAAAGACTTTGAGCTTTTTGTAACAGAACAAACTAGTAATACAATATTTAGACTTTGTGCTGAATACCTGTGTTATATACATTAGATCTTTCTTATGTTAGATCTGTGTGTTTATTCTATTGGATCTGCTTCTATTTTATTGTCATTTATTTATCATCAGTATTGCTTTGTTTATTTATGCAAGTAGGTTTGGCTTTGTTTACTACCAACCCGAAAACATAAATCTCCTGACCTTTCTGCTTTGGAATTCATTTCTTTTCTCCCTTCGGACCTGTTCCTTATTCCTCCTCTCTTTCATTCCTTTCTCTTCGCAGCCGGAAGTAAACCTACTGGGATGAGATCCCAAACCCCCAAAGGCAGAATCTGTGAGACTTGCATAGATTCCTGCTGGTAGAATAGCAATAAACCAGTTTCGCTTTGCTGACTCAAAGAGGGGCTATGCCCTGCACACTGTTGGCTCGTTTATCCATAGATCTGCCCAAGCGACAGATTTTCGAACCAACACATTGATGCTGAAACAACAGATGGTAGAGTAAACAATGCACCAAGTTGGACACACATTTCACAAAGGGGTGAATCTTCAAATGGCAGCAGCCAACAAAACATACAAGGAGCAGCTAATTAAGCATCTTCATCATCATTTGACTCAAATCAACACCAAGGTCGAATGAGGAGTGTAAAATAGATTTATGAGCAATCAAGGTATGATGAAAATGAAGATGAAATGATTATTTTTCTTTATGTACAGCAACTGATCCTATTTATTTTGAGGAAGCAATTAAGGACAATAAATGGTGTGAAGCAATGGATGAAAAAATGCATGCAATAGAGAAGAATGGAACATGGGAGTTAGTAGATCTTCCAGTGGGAAAAGAAGTCATTGGAGTCACGTGGGTTTACAAAACCAAGACTACTCATCGTAAGGAAGGATTAAAATATCATAAGGTTTTAGTGCTAGTTTGACTGATAAGGTTACAAACAAAATAATGGAAATGATTATATTGAAACCTTTTCTACAGACATGGCAAGGCTAGAAGCTTGATACAGACATTAATCATTGACATATTAGTTATTTTGGATCACAAGTGGAAGCATTGCATCAATTGGATGTCAAATCATCTTTCTTGAAAAATAAAACAAGATGTTCAAAAGATAGAGGTGTATGTGGGACAACCACCTGGTTATGAAGATTGCCAAGGCTTGAGATAAAAGTATATAAGCTCAAGAAATCATTATATGGACTCAAACAAACATCAAGGGCATGGTAAACAGTCGGATAAACTTCTATTTGACTAGCAATGGTTTTAGCAAAAGCAAGTAGTGAGCTTCATCAGTTTACATCAAAGTTCAAGCAAGGATGGTGAGATTTTGATTGTTGTTTTGTATGTATATGATTTAGAATCTTTACCGAAAATGCACAACAATTGAAATATAGATGAGTATGACCAAATTAGACATGAATTTTCGAGTTTGAGATGACTGATTTGGTGACTGTCAAATTGAAGTACTGCTCTTGATGCATATGGAGGTCAAGAGAAATGCCAGCAGGGATGTAGTTTTTTCTCATGCAATTAGTATGCAAAGGAAATTTTCGAAAGATTACATTGATATGTTATGTGACTCATACAAACCAATTATCCATTTCTACATCCAACTGAAGTAAGTTTGAAATGTAACCAAATATGATTGCAGCATCAATGTTGGATCCTATGGCAAGGTATAAAAGCATGGTCACAGAAAGCTTGATGTATTTAACATGCAATTCTTAGACTAGATATCATGTATGCAGTAAGTTCTTATATTCTACATTCATGGATGACTCCAAAGGAGACGCATTGGCAAACTATGACAAGTTGGTATTTTGAGGTATCCTGTGAAGGTAGCACAGGAAATTTTGGAAACCCTAGGGGTATAAGATTTGCAATTCTTTTTGTAGATACATGGATAGTGATTGGGCAGGTCAGCCTTCAGATGATAGTTCACCAAAACTTCATCTAGCTATGTGTTACCGCTTCCTGCATCATGGATCTGCTTTCATGAGATTCATATAATCAAACAGTTGGTTGTTTCATTGATTTAGAAGCTGAATCAAAGTATATTACAACAAACTCAGCCACATGTTGAGTGATATGGTTAAGGAGAATCCTCTCATATTTTCATGAAGAGCAACAATGAGTTTATACCATTTTTTGCAATAATATGTCTTCTATTGCTTTGTCAAAGAATCCATTCTTCCATGGAAGAAGCAAGCATATTGCAATAAGGTACCATTTCATTCGTGAATTAGTTGAATAAGGTGAGATAGAACTTAAGTTTTACATGTCAGAGTAGCAACTAGCTAACATTTTTACTAAACCTTTATCAAAGGACATGTTTGAGTGTCTGAGAGCAAGTTTGGGCATCATAGATGGTCATGTATTTAATTTTGGACCATCTAGCTTCATAATTTGAATTTTTTTACTTCTTTTTTGGTTTTTGGCTCAAGATTAAGGGGATTGTTGAAATTAATTGTTCTATAATCTTGAGCCCTGCACAGGATTTCAATTTTGTTTTCAACTCTCATTCTATCTACCCTCCTAGGAGTATTAATTTTGATTTTTACTGTAAAATTTAAAAATTCCTCCTTATCCATGACCATTGGAAGGGACACGTGGTGAGATTCCAGCTCCCCTCAATAGTTTTGGGCTCTACGGACGTTAAGTATCTAGAATTAGTTAGTGTGAATAGTTTTTTAGGTCCATTTGGGTTAAGGCAGAGTCAGTGGTCATATATTGACCTTTCAAGGCAAGACACATATTTCTTTTGTGCCAATATTTTTAAGTCTGCCTAAGATAAATGTTGTGATATGAAGGCGTAACCAACTAGTGACCAACACGTGCCATAAGTGGAGCCTCCTCACTGGATCACCTTTCACACTCTAACATGGTGTTTGAAAAGTAAAATCTGACACAACGACATTGCGAGGTGTGTGGAGTTTTCCTATTGGCTTTTGTTTCGCGGTCGTCAGTCAAGGTTATAAAAAAAAATTACATTGTAAAGGGGCGTGGAACATTCTTATTGGTATGTGATTCACACTCTAACAAGATTAATATAAAAAAGGTGAATTGCAAAGTACATGTGGAGCTTTCTTATTGGTTTAAGCTTCACAATGGATAATGGAAGTTTCATAAAGCCCGTCCCCGTAACCAGTAAAAGTCCAACACATGGTGGAATTCCATCACACTTTATGGTGATGGACTCTGGAGGATCTCAAACCCAAAATCGAGTTGAATAGTAAATGGCTTTGATTTTGGGTCGTGATGTATGGACGACATGCAAAATCCAAGTTTGTGTGTGTGTGTGTGTGTGTGTGTGTGTGTGTGTGTGTGTGTGTGTGTGTGTGTGTGTGTGTGTGTGTGTGTGTGTGTATGTATATGTAATATAGTATGTATGGTATGTAGATATACATATATGTATATATGTATAACATACATACATACATACATTCATATATATATATATATATATATATATAGGGGTATATATATATATATATATATATATATATATATATGTATATATATACGGTATATGAATATGAAAAGAAAGAATTCGGAATAAAAGAAAATCCACAAAGTTTGATATACTAGGGGGTGGTGGACTGTATTGTTTGGCCACGGTTTGGAGTGGTGGTGGAGGCAGTAATGGAGGGCAGCGACAATGTTAGGAGTTAGGGTATGGCGCTTGGGAGGGGGTTGGGAGCTACGATGGTTGGGTGTAGGGTTTGTGGGGATAGGGGTTTGAGGAGTTTGGGGAGTACGGCCACACCACCATTAACATTTGGCACAGGGTTTGGGGGGGCTTGGCCCCCTCCCCACTTTTTTTTTGTTTTTAAAACATACAAAATTTCCACTGAATGATTATTTCTTTTTTCTTGTTATTTGATATTTTATTATTATTATTATTGTATATTTCTATAAACTATGTTATATAATATAAACTATATTTTATACTATATACCATTTTAAAATAAATATGAAGATGTAAAAAAATTGTGTTTGGTTTTATCATTTTTGTAAAGAATACAACATCATAATTTCAATATATATATATATATATATATAATTATACACTTGTTTGTATAATGTAAAGGGAATGAAAAAAAGTTTTTCAATTAATAAGAGAGATCTTGGAACACATTTAAAATTTTGTAAGGAAAGAGGTATATTCACAATTGATTCCCTAATATGATCATTTTGTTAAGTTTCACATGGAAGGGAAAGTAAAACTGATTTCATTACATTCAATACTGTTACAAGAATTTACAAGAAGGAGATATATTACAGAAAAGATAATATTTCATTTAATATTAAACCTCAAGCACCATGTTACAACTAAATTTCTTTTCAATTGCAATATCAAAATAAATACTACAAATTTATAACAAGAAGGAGATCCCACAACAAAAACATCACGTTTTCTTTTAGTGCTCTTAACATCCCATTTTACATTTTTATTACGGAAAACATATTTCCAAATAGCAAACTTTCTTTTCAAAAATGAAGTTCCAATAATCCATACTAAAGGATGAACTATTTTACAAGATTTCATTTCCAAGATTGAGGGAGGATTCACCAACAATGTACACTACATTACAAAGCAATCCCAAAACACAAAATGGGAACCTTATAAGAATTAGAACTTCCAACATAGTCATATCTACAAGGTCTCAATGAGAGTAGTGACTCACAAAATTTGAAGAAAACAATGAGAAACCATGATATTAAGATAACTCCAACCATCTTCCAAGCTTGAGCTCCACCTTTTTGTGCTCTACTTAAAATCTAACACAAAAATAATGGCTTATTTTACCACCCAACCTATAAACATCATTACATGTCTTTCCAAAGGTTGGAAGACATTTTGGCCTCCCCCAAGCCCATGGGAGAAAGAGCTAGCTTCCATAAATGTGCATAAGAATAAGGAAGAAATAAACACAAGTATATCACATACAAGACTAACCCATACATTAAAGAAAACACAACATTTACCAATCAAATAAATAGAGGATAAAACCATATTCATCCTCAACAAAGGGAATAATAGATCAGACATCTAATAGTGTCAAAGAGTGTGGTCCACCCATAGGATGTAAACTTACAAGTTCTTCAAAAACCTCCTTATCCCTACAAGAAAATAATCCCTCCTTATTTATCCTCTCATTCGCCTAAAATCCTCCTTGAGAGGATTTTCAAACCCATTGAGTTTCCTCTCCAAGGATGGGGAAGGGGGTTCAAACCATATGAACCACCTTCCCCACCTCAAACCATGAATAAGAGAACCAACATGGCTTTCTCATCAAGCCATGAGGTTTAAGAGGGAAAATCCCTCCCTCTTCCCCAATAAAATTCTCAAATCCAACAAGCCATATGATGGATGGAGAAAATAATAAATAACATACCCAAGCAATATACGACACATGCAACAAGACACAAATTTCAACCATAAGAAAATCTAAGATCTAACATGTCAAATAACACAAAATAAGATCAAAGAGTCTACCTCCACAAGCTCTCCAAATCTTTAAGTTTTTTCCAATTTCTTGTCCAAGCAAAACTACAACTTCAAAATCCTCCAAACACCAAGCAAAAGCCAAAAACAAGAGTTCTCTTTCTCCCTCATGAGGGAGTATTTGAAGAAAAACAAATAAATTTCCTCACAAATGAGGGGTGACATGTGTAACCCCTCTCTTCCCTCCAAGTCAAGATTCCCAAAACAAAATAGAGAAAAGATAAACTCACACTTAAACACCTATCTCCCAAATTGCACAAAAAGAAAATGAGACAAGCTTATGCAACTTTTCACAACACACATATTCCAACCCATCTTACATGGATGGTGACAAAAGAGATGTTAACTAGGAGATAAAGTCATTCCATTCCTTGGAATTAAGCCCCCTACAAAATAGGTAGGGTCCAAGGGCTTATTTTCATACTAAGTGAACTCCCAAAACTAAAAGGGGTCACTTAAAATGCCAAAAATAGCCCAATTTCGGGTTTTGTACATTTAGGCACATATGTAGAGGATGTGGGGCCCACTCAAGGGTGTTCATGTGACACCAATCCTCCCTAATTAACACACACTTACACAAATACATAATTAATGCAAGTGGGGACCATTAAGTCCCCCAACCTAATTTACTTAACAAAATTAAACAACCTAAACACAATTAATTTTACATGAAATACAACATTACAAATAAGGGTCACTCATGGTGCCCAAACAATACAAGCAACCAATAAGGCCTCATACAGATAACATGGTTAGGAGTTAGCCTCGTGGGCTGCTTGTGCACAATTTGCGTAGCCGCCCTGAAACCTACGTTCTCCTGTGCCCTGTAACCTTCACACTCAATGCACACATAAAAAGGATATGCTCAATACAAGTGTAAATAAACTATTCAATAAACGGTCAAATCTAAACATGCAATCTATGATATCACAACATCAACATGAAATCGTAAATGAGAAACATGCACAATTTCACAAAAATTCACCGTGTGTTAGCCATTATAGTACAATGTCCATGTTATCATGTGTTCTCATCAATAATTGAATAATATATATCATCAAAACGTGCGACTAACTATGCATCCATCATATATCAATTTGGCCATGAAAATCAAATAACATAACATAATGTCTAAAATATGTCAAAACCCCTGTGAAATCATAATTATGAGTAAGGAAGTCAACAGATATCTGAGGCTACAAAATGTGGGCACTACAACATGCATGACAGATGGACAATCTTGAGCCTGATTTATGTTTTAAGGAACGGTGGATTTTTCATCATCTGAATTTGAGTCAATATACTAATCAAACATGTCATATGATAACCGGTGTCCATTTTGTGATACTGATATGACTTTATCTTCATAGAACGGCTAGGCAACCACCTGAGTATTATTACCACAGTCTGAATACTTCCTGTAAGTAGCACCACCCTCTGTCTTGAAAAATTCCCCAGTATACAATTCCCTTGCTCCATTCTTATTTCTTGAAGAGATAATTTCAAAGTGATCTGATTTATTGGACATGGGAAAATTAATATCAAAATTTTCATTGTAATCATGGTAAAGATCGTTGATTTCAATGGGATAATGGCTAGACAATGAATTTATTCTCCTTGATTTGGGTTTGATCTTTTTTCTAGCTTTAGACGAATACCGTCACTTTAATATGTCTCCTTCTCTTAAATTGACATCAACTTCAATAGTGTCTTTGAAATAGCATTCTTTATTCTCATACTCCATCCCTCAATGTATCTCTCACTTACTTCAGTTTCATCAATGAAAAATCAGCTTTCCATATCTGCTCTTGCGTCTTTAGGTCTTGGATTGTGCCATCTATACATGTCATCTTTTATGCTACTATCTCCACCCTTCTTTACATCAATATTGCTTATCGGTGATCCTCTTCTTGCATTTACATGGCCCTTGGGACAATTTTCAAGACTTTTCCTCAAGATGTCTGCATGGGATTACTTTTTTGTGGCATTTTTTGGCTAGGGTGCCTAGCTGATTTGAGCTATGAATCCCTTTTAACTAGCACATTCCTCCTTTCTGACCAACATGTTTGGATTCTACTGTATCCATTTTCTGCAGTACTTCTGCATCTTAAATGCTTGCTTTGCAATGGCATAGCGTCAGAATTGTGCAATTTTTTTGTCACTAATATCTTCCTCATTTTCTAGTATACTTTCTATTAATGTCTTGGAAAATTTGAAATCTTTGCAGCCAGAGATGTAGCACCATCTGCTGGTTCAGCAACACTGCCAATATTGTAATCCATATCCTCACAATGAAGATTACCAATGGAACAAGAATCAAATGAGGCACCCTTCACAAATTCTTGCCCATTTGATCTTGGGCCAACATTGAAGAACCTACTTTGAGAATCAATTCAACGTGGCAATGATTCCTTCTTTTCAATGCTGAAGTCTTGAAAAATATTTCTTTGACACTACTTGAAACCACTGGAATATCTCTTTCAAATGTTTTTTCTTCACATCCAACATTTACTGTCAATTTCTTGAAGTGTTCATAAAAAAACTCACCTGTCTCTTTCTTGATGGAGTGTGAGAATTCACTGATATTGTTACTGTCATCATTTATAGAATGTATGGAAGGGCCATCTACATATGATGAATCTTGGAAAGACGGATGAAAAGATGAATAAACTCCATTCTGGCAAGATTTGAACTTCTCTGACTCTTCAGATCATCTTTGCATCCACATTAACTAATTAGCACACACAGTTTCCAAATCTAGGACCAATGAAAGTGCATTAAAAAATGAAACAAAAGGAATCTGAAGTTTGGTATCTCTCATATGTAGATACCAATGAATCTTTACTAGGCTCGCAAAGCTTTGTCTTAATATTTGAGGAGTCCCACTGGAGATTGAACTCAATTGATATGTCTTTCATTAACTTCAACTTTAAATCATGTGCTGGAAATCTGACAGAGAATTGCTCAATGATCTAAAGGGAAGAAGAAAAGCATAAAATAGTTTCAGACACAATTTATATATCAGGAGAGAAGTTAGGTGCATATACTATACAAAATCACAAACATAATAAGAGATAATCCAATCACAAGATAATGAAACTCAAATCAAAGAATTGTTGTACATGTGTCTTACGCAAGAATCAGGATGTGATTCCACTGTAGCATAGGCAAATTCATGTCCATATCTCTTTTCAAAAATATTGTGCAAACACTGCAACTCAAAAAAATCTGCACACCTTACAGAAGCATAAATCAAGATTGATACTCCTTCATTTATATCTTGAGGGTGATCCCTAAAATTTTTAATTCAATACATATAGATGTTTTATTGCAAAAAAAAATTTA
>CM034155.1:592331047-592343747 GCA_019776745.2 Taxus chinensis
TGACTATTTGTTGTCGTTTTTATTATTTTTATACTGTCATTTTTAAATGTGTCTTCTTAGGGGGGATGCCTAATGGTATGCTTTCATTTTAGCACAATGGGTCGATTTTGCATTTTAAAGAATTTTTTAAGGGCAATTCGACCCATTTGTAGGTCGCGAGACGGATCGCCGCCCCTGAGACAGTTCAGCGGTTGATGGACCGCCGTCTCTGCTCAGGTGGCGGTTATGGAACCGCGCCCACGCTCTGCTCAGGGTGGCGGTCCTCTACGAGTGTTAAAACAACACTATTTTTGTAGTTTTATTTTTGCATTTTTTAGTATTCCTACTTACTTAAATTTTTCCCATGCAAACTTGACACTAACTTGCTTCTTTTTGCGTGTTTTTGGGTGTTTTGGTAAACGAAAGAAGAGTACATTAATGGATCCGAGAGAGGGAGTGTGATTAGCTTCCACAGTGGTTAGATGCACGCACTCTCTTAGGCTAGCAATATACTCGTTAGAGGGTAGGTTATATGAGTCACACAGTCCCCCATGTTGTACCTGCCAGTCACATACTAAATGTGCTTATTTTTCTTACTACTGGTATGCAGATCGGAAGACCTTCCGATTTTCAGTGTTAGGGGTGAGTGAGCCATTACCCTAAGGATGTCTAACCCATTTTGGAGTCCCAATTATGGGAGGAACTTTCATTGACTCCAGAAGTATCCAAAAGCTCAGGTACTCTTGGCCCCTATATGGAGACACAGTTGTCTCCACTAGTTCGGAAGAAGGGGGTGAAGGTTCGTTCTAACATCCCGGCTTGCCCATCCCTCGATTCTCCAGGCCATTATGGGGCATCCTTGCTTCGTGATTGATCAGGGACAAGGGGAGGGATACTTTTTCCTCTACTGCTGGACCCATCATTGCACAAATGTTGAGGCACATGTGGATTTATGCCTGATGACCTATGTAATACTTGGGACCAACCTATCACAATTAGACAGGGTGGTTCGATTACAGGGACAGTCGCTTGAGCCCATCCCGACCCTGTTTTATGAGCTGGGCCCTATGAGCACATTATCCCTTATGTGAGAGTGTAGAGGTTGGAATCCCGGGGCCGTGAGGGCAGCGAGTGGACAATGGATACAGTTCTTTTCGAGGCACCCCACCAGCCATTTCTTTCCCTGACTACTGAGGATAGGGATAAGAGACCTTACTTTTAATTTCCTGCTCTACTACATGGCAGCTTGTGGATAGGACGGGGGAAGGTAGAGACCACCCCTTCGATCAATTGCCTCAACATTCGGCCTTTGCGTATATTGATATGCTTCCCCCAGTGGTGCCGTATTAGATCAGTTCGGGGCTAGGGGAGGCCCTAGAGGCCGGGGGTTGGACTATTGTTACTCCTCTCCTGACATCCTATTTGCAGTACAGGAGGTTGGACATGCTTAGAAGAGAGGCGCGGTGCTCCTCAGGCACCTTTACTTTGCGATGCCACTTGGTCCTGCCTATAGTAGTGAGGACCCATTGATATAGAGCTGATTCTGAGGATTTCACATGGGAGATGAACAGAGGAGGAGACTGCGGACATGGAGATCAGTGAGTCAGGTGGGGAAGAGGATATGATCCTGATTGGCATGACACTTAAGAGATCTTACAGGCCAGAGATGGTAGAGCAGAGAGCGGAGATGGGGTGACCTAGTCTCAGAGGAGTTACTTTCTACTTTCTCAGGACCCTAGGCGTAGAGACGATCCGTGTAGGATGCCATTTTTCCTCCCCAGACGTATGAGGGGACCAGTCTAACGTCGGCGTCCGTCGGCTCACGGTGCGGATCCTAAGATCCTTCTTGAGGCCCGAAGATCCAATGAGTTTGTTCACTCTGCTTTTATACTATATTTTGCTGAATTGCTTAGTGCTATCTCTTCTTTTTGTTATTTCTTTGTTTCAAGCACCTTTTGATTATTTTCTAATTTTTTTTTTTTTCCTTTTTCTTAAAGAAAGAAGAGTACATTAGATGGTCCGAGAGAGGGAGTGTGATTAGCTTCCAGGCCGTGTTCGATGCACTCTCTTAGGTTGCTAAGCCAGATACTCTTTAAGGGTAGTATATTTTGAGGATCACACAGTCCCCCATGTTGTACCTGCCCGTCACATACTATGTGACTTATTTTCTTACTCTGGGATGCAGATCGTAAGACCTCCGATTTTCAATCGGTGTTAGGGGTGAGTGGGACCTTACCCTAGAGGATGTCCTACCACAGTTTTGGGAGTCCCATTATTGGGAGGAGACTTTCATTTGATACACGAAGTATCCAAAGCTTCATGTGCTCATTGGGCACCTATATGGGAGACACATTTCTCTCCACAGTTTCGAAGAAGGGTGAAGGTTCTTCACTCCCCGGCTGCCCATCCCCTCTGATTTCGCCCAGGCCATTATGGGATCCTTGCTTTTCGTGATTGATCAGGGACAAGGGGGGATACTTTCTCTACTCTGCTGGACACCCCATCCATGCACAATTGAGGCACCTGGTTGGTTTATGCCTGAGGAGCCGATTACTTGGGACCAACTATCACAATTTATACGGTGGTTCGATTACACAGGGCAGTCGTGCCATCCGACCTTATTTATGAGCTGGGTCTATGGCACATTATCCTTATTGGGGAAGGTGTAGAGGGTGGAGGATCCCGGGGCCGTGAGGGCAGGCGGGGTGGACAGGGATGAGACAGTTCTTAGGGCACCCCACCAGCCAGTTGCTTCCCTTATACTGAGGATAGGGATAATGAGACCTTTAAACTTTTATTTCGGCTCTACTACAACAAGGCACTTGTGGATAGACGGGGAAGGTGAGACACACCCCCTTCGATCAAGTGCCTCACATTTTCGTCTTGCGTATATTGATATGCTTCCCCCCAGTGGTGCCAGTATTAGATCATTCGGGGAGAGGCTAGGAGGAGGTCTAGAGGACCGGGTTGGACTATTGTTACTCCTGACATCCCGATTGCAGCCCCCCAGGGGGTGGGTACACACATGCTTTAGAGAGAGCCGTTGCTCCTCATGCAACCTTTACTTTGGATTGCCACTGGTCCCTGCCTAGATGTATTGATGATCCCCATTGATTAGAAATCTGAGTCTTAGGAGTTCACAGTGGGAGAACAGAGGATGAGACTGAGGGGGACCATGATATCAGTGGAGTCAGGTGGGAAGAGGATATGAATCCTGAGTGGCTTACCCTTTAGATCTTACAGCCGAGATGGTAGACATAGAGCGGAGAGGTGACCTAGTCCTCAGAGGAGTTACTTTCTCAGGACCTAGCGGAGATGACGATGTCCGTGTCGGATGCCATGTTTTCCCCAGACTAGGAGGGGGAACAGGTCAAACGGCGGCGTCCGGGCATTTGCGTGATCCTAGAGATCCTTCGTGGAGGCCCGAAGGATTCCAAGTGATTGTCGACTCTCTTTTGATACTTATTTTAGCCTAGAATTGCCTTAGTTGCTAATCTTTCTCTTTTGTTCCATTTCTTGGTTTCCCTTTTTTGATGATTTTCTATTTTTTTTTTCTTTTCTTATAGAGACTACTGACAGTGGGCGAGACTTGAATTCACCGGGTATGTACTGAGACCTGATGCTCCCCCTACAGAGAAGACTCATGCCTGAGCTATCGTGAATGCAGGGAGCCGTCACAATCGGTAGGCAGCCCAATGTTTTTGCCCCTGTCTGACACGTGGCCACGATGGTTACTTCCCTCTTTCGAGGTATCCATGTATAGGCTGCATACTTCTGATGAAGAGGAGCCGTTTCTCATGTTGATACTACATCACTATTAGGGATCATGACCCTTATTGCCCTCAGAGCCAGGTACCAGTCCTGGATGCGACGTTCGCCTCTTGAGGGATCCCATAGGGATTAGAGCCACTTGGCTCTTTTTTTGGTGTGACTCTGCTTAGAGTGTTTAATCACCATTTTGTATTTCCATTCCGGCTCATTACTGTTTTGACCATGCCTAGTGCATGATGGCATTATACATGAAACCTGATTAAATATATTATATATATATATATACTATGTATACACAATTTTCCTTTTGGGGGGGGGGGGATCTAATCTCTTTGTACCTAGAGTTTGGTGATTCCTTTTCAATGTATACTAGATGTTTATTAAAATTTTTGTTTTTATATGATTTTCAGAATGTTGCAACAAAACAATATCAAAATGTTTTCTTTTGTATTTTCGTTATTCTGATGTATGATGACATAGTGAACTTGTGATCTTGAACTTAAGGTTTTCAACTAAGCATTTTCTGGTCCTATCATATTGTTTTTTTTCCAAATGTTGGATGTGAATGAGCTGGTATGATGGAAATGAACTTGCCCCCACTCCTCACTCCAATGCCCTAGTAAGATGCGAGGGCTCACCACTGAAAGCTAGAAAGGGCACCAGCTATGAGGTGTGTTGAGATGGTAAGATGGATATGACAAAGAGTTGGTGGTATAACCTAAATTAGTCTGTTACAAACCTATCTATCTCAAGTGACCTTCCATATTTATAATGTGGACTTGCTTTGCAGTTTAATGTTCCGTAACTTAGATCTGTAAGGATGGCCACTTGGTTGAAAAAATCTGGTTTTCAGGGTTTTGCAACTCTCTTGGAATTTTTTGGACATCTGATTCATTTTTTTTGACTCAAGATTTTAAAGGTTTGTTTTAAAACTATTTTCTTATGACCTTCATTTTAACTGTTCAAGGAGGACCCCTACCACCTTGCCCCATGCTACTAGTAGGAGCATGGGCTTTATGGCGAGCCATGGATAAGGCACATCGAGTAAAGGCATTCCCCAATCGTTTCGCAACCCTACGTCCTAGTAAGAGACACAAGCTCAACACCAAAGGTTGGTAGGGAAAGGAAATGTGTAAAAGTAAATTTTCTGGTTTTTAATCCTATATTTTACTTACTTGAAAGAAAAATGTCAGGATGTTCTCCATTTCTAAAGAGATATATACAAACACGAGATGATGTGACCCATGAAGCTTTCTAATAGACAATAGGCAAGACCCTCATCCCTAGGAAGAAACCAAAGTGGAATCAAGCATGGCAGGCCCTTGGTAGGGCTACCGTTAATACTATTGTCATATCTCACTTTAATTGATGAAATGATTTTTGAAATATTTGATGATGTTTGAAAATAAGAACTATGATTTGAATGCTCCTGCAAACTATCAGAATCAGAATTGTATGAATTTTTTAAGATAAGTCCCTTGATCAATCAAGCTTACGAATGAGTGAACAAAATGAACCTAACTAAGAATATGTAAAATGTAGATATATTAGTACAATATGATGATGCTTCATTGCGTAAAACCATTTAAGATGCAAGGGAATTGACTGTTCATGATTCCTCACCTTCTCCACCCTCGGTGGTGCATAAGAGATAATGCCCTTCCCTATTATTTTCATGACTTCGTATTAGGCCTAACCATTTGGGGCCAAAACTTTCTTCACTTCATTCAACACGGTTTTCTTATCGATCCCGTTGTCTAGTCTTAGAACCAGATCTCCTTCATATATTTCTCACTCATAGATCTTTTTGTTATACTGCAGAACATCCGTTAGAATAGGCTCTATGCCATTGTTTCGTCGTTTTAACCTGGACTCATCTAGGATTTCTAGTTGGGAGAAGTTGTGCCTCCATAAGCTTCTTCTCTAGAATCCCTTGTAATGGATGCGAAGATTGGGTTTTCAACCTCAAGAAGGAAAACTCTGCTTCTGCCCCGAATGCTAGTGAGGAAGATTTGCTCTATGGTGTTTCTTATTTGAGTTCGATGGGCCCACAGAGGCCGGATATAGTTTTAAATGCCATCTTATTTGTTCTCCTTGACTTTTTGAGGAGAATAGCTTTCACCATTGTGTTTGTCCGCTTCAGCTGCCCATTGGCTTGGGTATAAAGAGAAGGCTGTGTGATGGTTTATCTTGAACTTGCCTACATAGCCCACAGGCCTGTCATTCTTAAAGGCCATGCCATATCTGAGATAATTACCTGTGGGACACCATACCTGTAGATAATTTGGTTCAAAATGACATTTGGAAATCACACGAACTGGTAACAAGTGGTGAGAGGCATGGCCTCCACCCATTTTGGGTAAAATATTCGTGGCCTGTGATTATAAAATTAATGGCATCGGTTCATGAGGAGAGACTTCCCATAAGTCTAACCCACAAGTGGAGAAGGCCACAGATTCGCTAATTGGTTGTAGGGATTGTGCTGCATGTGAAATCTCATGAGAGAAGTTTGACATTTGTGGCACTTTATGTACAAATTTGCACTGTGTCATTTTTGAGAGTGGGCCAAAAATATCCCATCAATGGTTTTTGTTGAGTGGTTCGTGACCACCGAAGTGGCCCCCCACTATCCCACTTTGGGTTCAGGAGAATCCGCTCTTTATCTTCTTATTCGTCGACACATCTTAGAGCATCCGTCGAAAGCTCTACTATAGAGAGTACTTGGTCTAAAACAACTATTTATTTGCTAACTATGCATAACTGCCTTCTTGCGTTGTTGTGATGTGGCACTTCTGGTATTTAATGGTCCATGATAAAATTGGATGATATACAGTATACCAGGGAAGTAGAAAGGGGGGTCTGTTTCGAAGTATACACAATTCATCGAGAAAGTCTAGATCTTACAGTTCTCCTCCATCTATGGATTGTTACTAAACCATTCGGCAATGATTTGTCCTTTAACAAAATTTTGTCTATGGCATGTTAACTAAATTCTCCCTTAGGGTTATGAAATTACCAACCTTTTTAAGATACAGATCTATTGCATGAGAAATGTTCGTAATGGTTTGTCTTTAACAATGACTCGTTTTCCTGGTTTAACAGTAATGTCTCAAACCTTTTGTTGCAAAAAGTATGGCAAGGCATCTTCACTGCTTTTGTGTGGTAACGTGTTTCATAATCGAGTCAACGTTTAGCTAATGAAATAATCATGCGTTCTCATGTGTCACATCTTCTTGAGCCCGAAAGCATGCAGCCAACGATAACATGAGTAAGCTCTGAGTATAGTATAAAGGAGTCTGGCTGGGAGGCATTAACGCGTGGGTGTTACACCAAGAAGCACTTAACTGCTTTGAGGCCTTGTGTAAACCTCTCCAGTCTAATCGACACTATAATCTTTCTTGAGTAATTGTTGATTGGATTGAATGACAAAGTTTAAATTGGGAATGAACTCTTCGGATTTGCACCGAGTTTCCCCCGAAATGAACCTGAATTCTAGAACTTGTCTGAAAGTGGGATCATTTTCGAGAACAACCCGTATTTTTTAGCCGGATCAAACATCAATCCTCATGAAGATATAATGTATCCTAGAAGTTTAACCCACCTCCTGTTTAACAAAAAATAACCGAACAGACGTACACGCACTTCTCTAACCTCTCTAGGTTTTAATATGTGACCCATACTCAATTAGGTCCGTGAGAGGATGATACAACACTTCCAGATGATCACCGACATTTTCTTGCCCTTGGCTAACAGTCCCTCCACATATGATTCCACAATTTTATGGATGAGATCATGGAATTTAATCATTGCCCGTTGATACGTGCTGCTGGCGTTCTTAAGACCAAATGGCCTGACAACATACAATAAGTTCCCCAGGATTTATAAAGTGGTTTTGGCTTGACCTGTTCAATATTTGTAATTTGATTGTCCCACTGATAACCCCTCCCTGAGGTCATCAATTCAAATCCAGCTATGGTAGCAATAATAACGTAATGGCTGGTAAAGGAAACCCAGCCTTGGGACAAGCTTTTGTTAATATCCCGATAATCTATACCATGCGTATTTCCCATTTTTTTTGAGGACAGGAACAATAATTAGACCCCAGTGTGAATAGTCAACAAGTTTTTGATGAATCCCTACTTGGAGAAGTTTTTAACTACTTATCCTCTTTTAAAACCATGAGACCACTTTTGGCTTCATTTGTCCTTGAACTTTTGTTTAATTGGCTTTGCATCTGGTTTAGTGACGAGATTATGTACTGTACTTGTGGTGCAATACCTGTCAAAATTTCCTTTTATATAATTACATGCAAATCCTTTTGATGTTTTTTGAGGATTTTGGGTGTGTAATTTCTATTTCTTCCCAGAGTTAACCGAGGATCTCAACTTCAAAATGCTTGGTTCTTTCCTCCATTCAAATGTTTATGGTAGTCAATGGTTTTCTTCTACAAAGAAGCATTACCGTTCTTCAAATTCAGTTGGGTCTTGAGTAGTTCCCCAGCTTTTCTTCTTTTCTCTCCATTTTCGTGTCTCGTAGATACGAGATCCTTCTATGGAGGAGACTCTACCATGGGATTTCCAAAGTAGGAAGAGGAGTGTGGTTTAGGGAAAGATCAACTATAGGTGAGCACGTTTATCTTTGCATAGGCAATTTAGATATTCGAGAGTGACTTATCACTGTCAACATGATGTAAGATCAGGAGACGACTCATTCTTAGTTGATGGTGTAGAAGAGGTTCGTTGATATTTTTCCTTCACCAATTGTTCAGTACGAAGGATACCTTGAACTTGTTCTTCTAACTCATTCTTGGGGTAAAACGTGAAGCTGAGGTGCTATTGAATCTATGAGAAGTTATGTTCTCGTGGGATTGCCTCATGGATATGAAGTTTTGACTCCTTTTCTTAGATCTAATACCACTTTTTTAAGAGCTGTAAGTGCGCAATCTAGTCTCATATACTTTAGAGACTTGGTTTGCAACTATTTGGAGTCCCTAACACTCTGATGTTATTAAACACTGATCCTTTTGCTATGATGAGGCCAAGGGAGGCTTCGTATTTTCGCATTGTTTGTACATTCCAAAGTTAACTTAAAAGCAAAAGGTGGATCTTTCCCTAGGGGAAGGGAAATCAACACCTACCTTGGCTTCCATAGTGCATCTAGCTCATCGAAGTGGAGGATTCTAAATATTTTACGCGAAAATGGATTCTGGGACAATTCTTGTGTCTGTTCTTCGGTTTTTGTTACCTCTCCATGCAAAGTTCCTCTTCTGGAAGAGAAACCAACCCTATGGTACATCCCGCATACCTGTGGAATCAAATGTAGAAAATTGGTAGATCTTGTTCCAGTCTTCAAATTTTTTTTTCATAGTTCCTAATTATAACTGTTTCTACAACGTAGCTTCATCCTTGAGGGCTGGGGGATGCCCTTGACTAAGTTCGTATTTCCTAGTTCTGGCTGTAGGGGGGGGGGGGGGGTATTAATTTTTCTTCTTCCGGTTTCGAGTTATGTTTTTTGTTAAGTTTGGTTTGTCGGGACTCAAACTCAGCGTTAACCCCTGGTCTTTTTTCTTCAGGTCTGCAGGTGTAATGTCGGATGGTTTTGGGTCACCGTTTGCTATGAATATTTGTCCTAGGTGTAAGAATCTTTTTCTTATTGAATAACGTAGAAGGGATTGCTTTCCATACGATTGTATCCATGGTCAGCCAAGGATCATATTATATTGGTTTCGCGCGATCTATGATATAAAACTTGGTGAGGATTGTCTTGGTCTGGCTTAGTGACGGGTATTATAGTCCCAATTGAAGTTAGCTTAATGGCCTATCATAACCTATGTTTATTTCTTTTTCTTAGCGTATTTCTTGTTGTTGAACACTTTTGTTTCTTCCATATCTAGTTTTGAAAGGAAATAGAAGCGGGACAATTTTAATTTTGCTACCCCACTCGTCGCCATTAACACATTTAATAACATATTATTGTAAACCCACACCTGTAAATGCAAGGCCAGATCACCTCTACGGGCAATTTTTAGCATCGTTGGCATGTGTTTATGTCGAATATAAACTTGGTATCCTGATCTGGCTGCCCCTGGAGGTGGAATCAATGTCTATATTGTTTTACTGTGTTTTCGGAAGGTGGAGTTAGGTTGATGAATGGCCTAGACTCCTAGTACTTACTCTAAAAGAGCAGCCCTATGGGCAAGAGAGTTTTTCAACAAATCCAAAAGGAGATGTGAGAGAAGATATTCCGTTAGTCATTAATTAAATCATAAGCACCCACTGGTTTAACCAACGTTTGTGAATGTTCTCCTCCTGGTTTTAGTGGATAGAAATGGATTTGGTTTATAAGAATATCTTTGCTCTTGTTATGGCTTCGCGGGCATCTCAATATTAACTCCACTAGACCACTATCTTTGGTTCCTGGCTGATTTCCTAATTGCGTGTGACATGTGGATTTAGTAAGTTGAGTATTTCCAGATCGTGTATTCTTGTCATTACACCTTTGTTCATCCCATTTGGATTTAATTTAATTATTTGTTATTAATGATTTGGAAGTGTATCATTGAAGATCTTAAGAAGAGGCGTTTTGAGGGGAAACTACCCCTGTGAACTCGTATTGGCAGAGGTTTTCACTACTCTGTTAAGAACATATCGATGAAGAGTTGTCCTTTGTTCTTCGGCAATGTTGCATGAACTTATTATAATCATGGAAAGTCCTAGTGTCATGCCCTCATTTTGTGGGAACCACAATACGAGTTGGTTATAACTCTAGGTTGTTGGTTTTTGTTACGTGTTGTGGTCCCAAAACTCTGATTAAAAACCGTTGACTATTAGGATTAAATTTTTACTTTTTCACATTTTGTTGCCTTTGTTTTGTTTTGATATCCATTTGAGTTTTTGACTTGACCATGTGTCTGGATCTGCCATTGTTGTTGTTATTGTTGTTGTTGTGGATGATTACAAATCCACCACGTTGATTATTGGGGTAAAATTGTTGTTTCGTTGATTGTTAACTGGTGGTGGAACATTTACAACTTTTAATTTTTTAGTTTGGTCAGTTACTCCATCTGTTGTCACTCCACGGTTTTTGTTAAAGATTTTAGGTCCTTGATTGGTGTTTTTGGTAGTAGGATAGGTCGCAGTGTTTTGGTTGGGGATGATTAACCTCCCATTTGTTCCATATGTCTTACGGCCGCTATCTATTACAGATTGATCTATTCGGAGAGCACTCTCGAGCACGTCATCATAAGTTCTTAGTGGGAACTTCTGGACTCCTTCCTTTATCTCTCTGCTGAGAGAATGAAGGAATAAATCGCATAGTTCCATCTGATCCATGTTTGGAGCACTTGCTGAAGAATAGAGGACTGTATGCCATCTTTGGATGAAACGAGCAACATATTCATTGTGTTCTTGTTTGATATGCAAGAATTCCCTAATTCCCGTTCTCAACAATTTGTTCATTTTGAACACTTGATGAACCTGAAACGATTTTGTTAAATGAATGTATTGAAGCTTCAGGTTTGTTGTAATACCAATCGAGGTGATACCCTCTAAAGTTTAGGGAATTTTTAGCAACAACTCCATCCAAGGGAGTAGTTCTCGAATGGCTGTGGCATAGCCTTAATATGTGCATTCGGGTCTCCCTCCCCTTTGTACTTGGGTGATCGGGGAGAGGTCTTGGAGCATGACACTTCGTATAGTGAAGTCTAAAGGTTCTTTCAAATATTTTGAAATAAGTCCCTTCGCATGGTTTCGACCATTGCTGGATGCTTACTGAGGGGGGTGGAGGGGACTGGGTGTTGATCATGGACGTTTAGCATAGTATTTACAGGCCGGCATAAGGAACTCCCTGTGTTTGAGAAAAACATGTTGGGAGAAGCAACATATATCCTGTGGTGATTTGGAATACATGTTTAATATGGACGGAGCATTGCTCAGGAGATGGGTGTGTTTTGTGTGCTAAGCCAGGAGGTATCATATTCTCAACTAGAGTGGTGTTTTTTGAAACAACGGTTCTAGTTGGCATTTGTTGTAAATATGAGGAGGCATGCCAACATGCCTATTCTTGTGAGGATGTCTACTTGGTGGGATGAATGTGGAGGATTGGAGTTCCTGCTTCATGAACTGTGAATTTTTTTGATTTGCGTGTGACAAGTTCCCAACCCTCAACATTCTCACTTAAGGCTGAGATTGACTGTCATTTGGTGAAGACACAATATTTTTGCCCTTAGTGATTATTGTATATGTTGAGGTTGGGTTATAGGCATATGACCGTGCTATCATGAATTGATAGTTGCCCTGCCAAGTTTCCCGAGGGATTTCCTATAGGTGGAGAATAGAAAATGGGATGTTTTCTATGGAACGAGACTCGGGTTATGTTTGCAAAACCTCCTATAGGTGGTTACATATGGAGCATTGTTCACTACTAGCATAAAAAGTGCTAAGTTTCTCATCTAAAAATTAGATAGATATGGATCGGACTGTTTACTAAGTGTGGTATAAGAAAAACACCCGCGGAGATGAACCCGATTCTCCAGTGAGCATAATGTTGTTTGATCTTAAAGGCTCTGGTGTTGCGTATTGAAGTGAGTGTGATCCAACTGGTATATTGGAAAGAAGGAATATAATAGCCAGTTTTCGCCGACGGGTGAGTAGTTTGTGTTATAATTGGTAGCTGAATAATTGTCACCACATGCTGAAAGCGATGGGTGATGGTTGTGTATCCAAAATGGTTTTGCCACTGCTCTTATTTTTTTGTGTGGCTAACTCCTTGTGTTCTACCTCTGCTTGTGCTCTAGTATCCATTTTTGATTTTTAGGCACTCAAATCGTTCTAAAAATGGCACCAGTGGAATTAAAGCTCTCTCTCAGCTTTCCAGAAAGGTAAAGTTTTCCTTAACTCCTCATATTGTTTTTCAAGGTTAGGGCTCGATGGAGCTTTTGTTGGGGGAAATT